>PVKA01001166.1:0-96833 GCA_004027165.1 Ctenomys sociabilis | reverse complement strand
CTTTTTCCTGGACACAAAGAAAAATTCCCTAACACTTTAAAATTTTTAAGAAAGCACTAAGATTATATTTAAGATCGATACCTTCCTACACAAATAAAGTGAGCTTACTTTATTTTTAAGACTTATAACCTCAATCCCGACTGCACATCAAAATTACCTGTAAAATTTTTAATTTTTATTTAATTTTATTTTTTTGAGACAGGGTCTCACTGTGCAGTTCAGGCTGGCCTCAAACTCACTTTGTAGCTCAGGCTGGTCTTGAACTCACAACAATCCACCTACCTCAGCCTCTCAAGTGCTCGGATTACAAGCATGCACCACCACGCCTGGCTAAAACTTTTTAAAAAATAAATCAAAACAAATAGATGGTAACACTTAATTCCAGATAAATACCAGGATATCCAAAGAGAAGTCCAGAAAGCTTTGCTATTGTTTTTAGAAATAACAGGTTACTCTACTGCAGAATCAAGGTTGAATACTATGACCCTAAGCTACAGGAAAGATCTGCAGGAGGACCTTCATACTGATGAGGAGGGAGAGGAAGATACGGAAACATAAGCCCTTTCTCAGTCCTAGCTCCACAATAGGATGGCAGTAATTGACAGACAGGCAGAAGTCAGACATAACATCTGCACCTCTCCTAAGAACATGCAAAGTTTCATGGAGGAAATGCCCTTATCCCGTCTCTTACCTATGACACCACAGGGTTTCATGTCCTGGGTAGGAATCAATAAGATCAGTGCTGAATTTCACTTCCTTTTCTAGAAGATGGGAGAGATTTATACTTGGTTCCTCTGTCGAATCCGCTTCTTCTTCATCTTTTGGAAGAACCAAGGGTGCCTCATTTCTCAAAGGGTTCTGCTCCAACACAGAATCATCTATCACAGTTTGGCTAATCAAAGACTTTAACAAAAACTGGCGGTAGTGGAATCCACTGTGGTCTGAAACATGCATGGATGCCCAATGTTTAGTAGAAGATAGTTCATCAAGAAGAATCTTGTAGGAAGAAAAAAAGGAAGTGAGAAGAATTTCCAAAGGCTTTTCTTTCTCCATTAATACTTGAGATTTCTCTTAGATTTATTCCTTACTGGGTGTTTTTTTTGATAATCATCCTTGTCAGTGTTTTGTATACAATATCAAGCACAGCACTGTCATTTAGAAGCTTAAAGCTAATGTCTCTTTTCCATTATAAAATAAAGTAATGGTGATTTTTTTAAATTACACAATTAAGGATTTGTCATTTTTTTCCTTGACCCTGACTATACATGCTGACTGGCACACAGAGAAAGCCAAATTCTAAAATAATGATAATCCAGACAGTACTCATTTACAACACTAGTGTACAAAGAGAAACGTAAACTCAGAACTTACTGTGACATAAACTTTCTTCGCATATTTAACATGCATATATCTATCTGGTATTAACATGCATCGCAGCCTGAACAGCAGACTCAATGTAATCATTTGTGCTTTCCTATGAATGCCAGGAGGGGAAATACTACAGTGTTTCTTTTGCTACTTAATTCTAAGAGCTTAGCCAAAAGCCATGATGCATGAACAACAGGGGCTGTGACTTTTATAACTTGCCCTACACTCATGATATTTGTAAAAAATAAATAAAATTCAGCAGTAAATTGTCCAAGACTTTATAGTGCCAATCCTACAAACTAAAAAAAAAAAAAAAAAAAAAAAAAAAAAAGCTGCATTCATGAAAAAATAAATTGTTTTGTACTGCCTCAGACAGGCAGCAAATATAAATGACTTTTGATCAGTGAAAGGTCTTATCAGAAGCTGACTACCTTCCATCAGAGAATTCTGAGACCTGCTACGGAGAAGAGACATACACCTGTGAATACAGGGCCAGAACACGGTGGAGGATGGCTTCACATGCTTGTGTGAGGTGCCAGGCAATGCCTTCTCCAATAGCAGGATCCCTTCTTTACCATGAAATGTGAAAGCACTTTAGTTTCTGTCTCTTTTTTAATGCTGCAAATATTTGTTCATTCCTAATTGATGATTTCATGCTACTAAACACACTGGCACCAGAATGAATATGTAAATTATGAATGACTGAATGAACGAGCAATTTAATGAATGAGATGACAAATATAAAGGAGTAAGATTACTTCAAGTCAGGACATTCAAATTTTATCTGAGGAATGTCTTAAGTATTTCCTTTAAGTTGTAACAAATTTATATGCAGACACCTACACTTATTCTAAGGGCAATAAAGTCTCTGAGCAACTCACAGTAAGCTCATTTATTTGATTTTAAAAGGTGAGCAAAAGAACACCAAATAAAAATTAATTCAGTGTTATTACATTTATGAAGTACTAGTCTGCAGGACAGTATGCTATAATACAGCAGCTTTTTACTGTTGGAATGGCTTCTCAACCTGGTTTGAAAAGGCTATTTAAGATAAACTTATACATAAAAATCCTTTATGTTTGAGATACTTCTAAACAGAAAAAATGGAACTTACTATTCAATTTTGAGGCAAAAATAGCACATATATGAAAGTCTTTCAACAAAACAATTTAATGTCTTTAAAACAAAGGCCTTTTAAAAAGAATCTATCATCTTTTTCTTAAGATATACTGAGATGAAACAGGGCTGGGGAGATGGCTCAGTACTGATCCTCCTGTTTCAGCCTCTCCCGGGCTGGAATTACAGGCATATGCCACCACGCCTGGTCTCAGTGGCCGGACCAGCATGCTCAGGGGGGCGGGGCCAGCACAGCATGTGGTACCAGGGATCAAACCCCAGCCCTGCACTTGCCTAAGCAGGTGCTTAGTCTGCTGAGGTATCTTGCCAGCCCAACAGCAATTACTTTAAAGTCATCTGCAAGACTTTATATAAAGAAGCACCAACGAATGAATGTCTTTTTATCATACACCTTAAGTATCAGTATGCTTTCTTACTTACATATCAGAAAGGATGAGTAACAAAACTATAATAGCAGGACTGAGACTGAGAAATAAGATTTAAAAGGAATACTGAAAATGTGTATTAGTGCCCTTCCATTTTTAAAATATAAAAAATTCCAATGATAATATAAAAAAGTAAACAAAAAACATTCATTAGCCTCTTAGCCACTGGACCGTTACTCCTAACAGTCTGACATACAACAAAGATTTCAAACGGTTTTTATGCATGCATATAGTCTATTTTTAACACAAAAATGAAATATTAAAGATCTGTTCCACTTCAGTTAAAAAAATTTTATGGCATTAAACATTATAACTCTTGGATAGTATTTTATACTAAGTACAATTTATTCTCCTATTTATTTCTAGCCTTGTATAATCTATGTGCATACCTACTTGTATTCAAGAGAAAGTTCTAGATGTATACTGGCTGGAATAGAGAACAGTACTATAAGTTTCTTGATAGAGATTATCAAAATGTCCTCTAGTATGACTGAATAATTTATATTCCTATTGGAAGTACATGTCAATATCCATTTCCCATAAGTACTTCATTATTTTGGTAAATAAAAAATCATGTTCATTTTAATCTAACTTCATAGTTTTCCTGTTTCATTATGAAGTTCTATCTTGCATAATTTAAAAATTGCTTAATCTATTTGTAAAAGTCATTATTTTTCCTACAAGTTTGCAAGAGATATTTAGTTCTTTTTTTTTGGGCAGAACAGAGGATTGAACTCAGGCCCTTGCGCTTGCCAGAGAAGCACTTATTCCCAAGCCATCTCCCCAGCCTTGCAGGAGATATTTAGAGATATTAAGCCTCCATCTGCCATACATGCTATTTTCATGAATAATTACTCCAACAGATTTTAATTTTTTCCATGTTTACTGAGGCATAACTGTCAAAAACCATACATATTTAAGCTTATAATTCTACGTGCATGTTAAATGGTGATCACAAGCTAGCATCTATCATCTTACTTTGTTATCATTGTCTTTTAATGATAAAAGCATTTAAGATCTATCCTCTCAGCAAATTTATTTACAACACATTCTTTTCTTTGTTTTGTATTTAGGGAAGGGTCTACAGGGAGTTCAGGGTCTCACTACTAGATCTGACTCGTAGTAATCTGGCTGTTTACGTCCTCCAAGAGCTGGGATTACAGGCGCGTGACACCATACTCAGTCTCAATTGCCAGCTCAGCAGGCCTCAGGGGCGGAGCCAGCACAATAGGCCCCTTGGATAGAACCCCTGGCCCCTGCACCTGCTTGCAGGTGCTTTAATCCGATGAGCTATTTGGTCAGTCCCACATTCTTAACAATAGTTATGAATTCCTAACTGAAACTCATCCTAACTGAAACTCTTCCTTTTGCCCAGTAACTCCTTACTCTTCACCCCATCCATCCCTCACCCCTGTAGTATCACTCAATAATCTGCTTCTGTGAGTTCAAGTGCTTCAGAATCCATACACAAGAGTGCTTTGCAGTACTTGGCTAGCTTATTTCATTCAGCCTAATGTCCTTCAGGTCTCTTTTTTCTTCACACAGGTTTTTAATCCACTAAGAGAATAGTTATATTTTGTGTACAATGAGAGATTAAAAACTTAACTGAATTTTTTCTGAAAAATTCAAGGAGAGGAGGTATGGCTCAATGGGAGAGCGCTTGCCTAGCATGTACAAGGCCTTGTCTCTGTTCTCTGGTATGACCAAAAAAAAAGACATTTACATCTAAGCCAATCTTTACAGCTTCACCAAATGGACAAAAGGTATTTTTTCATATCCATCATTTTTTTGATAATACATTATGTTTTCATAATGTTTTGGTACTGTACAAGGTGCATACATGATATTGTACTTACAGACATTATTATAGCAGTTGTCTTTAATCAGAAACTCAGAGTGTAGCTGTATATTTATTTTTTATAGCTGAATTGTGTCAGATTCAATAATTAATACTATCCACCTTGTTATCTTCCTAGTGTTTGTCCATACATAGTACTAGAAACTGACATAATAACCTGTCCAGTCACTAATAGTGCAAATCTTGCCTCCCATAGAATTATGCATAAATACTATAAATTTATCGTAACTATGCTGTCTGTACAAACACATCTTGGTTCTTCCTTTGTATCCCCCTTTTTTTATTTGTCTAGACCTATCAAAGATGGGCACTCTGTTGTCATCAAACCACTACAGGTGTCTGAACTCGGCGACACAATCCAACACAGTCCAGCATTCCACAATAATAGTGACTTATTTGAAGAAGTTGATTATAGCCCTTTACAGCTCAACTTATTATTATGGCCCCACATTATATACCTCATTTTTATACTTTTCTGCTGGATGGTTAAGACTGAGACCTATATACCAAAAAATGTAGCTTTTGTTTCTGATGAGATCAGTGAAATCCCCTCAGGGTTTATCTTATAATCCTGCACCTTACTCTGTAGATCCTTTGTCTGAGTCACGGCCAATGCTTGACCAGTTTGCTTTCTGTGAGAGCTTGAAAGTTTTCTCTCCAGGTGACTCTCCCCAGGCACACTACAGATCATCACTCTCCTTCCTCTGTGGCTCCATAATCCCCTTGATCAGAAAATTTGGGGCACAACTGAGTTTCATGATGTTACAGTACAAGTTCTCCTATGTCCTGAGTCTTCGCTGACCTTGTTCATATCCATCATTAATTAAGTCTGTAGCTCATAAAATGGGATTGGTTTCTGGGCTTTATATTCTTTTCTATTACTAAGTCTTTTGGAAATAGTACCAAAAGTTTTAATTACCCTATCTTAAACATTTAAATACTTAATGGCATAGTGTTTTTGTCTTTTTCAACAATTTCTTAGCTATTTTTTAAACTTTATTCTTAACAATTTCTGAAGCTAAAAAATAAACTGGTGGTTTTCAGTATGCACGCAGTTAATACAGATACCACCGCTATCTAATTTAAAACATGTTCATCAGCCCCACACCCAACAAACCCGCTCATGCATCCTACACGTCACCCTATGGTCCCTCTCTCTAGCTACTGGCACTTAATATATTTGCCTTGCCAATTCTGAAAATATTAGCTAAATGGAAGCTCCTTCCACTCGGCTGCTTTCCATCGGCCTCACATTTCCAGGCTCATCCGATGTAAGCTCAGTACCGCATCTCCTTATTATGGCCAATGTTCCAGGCTATGAATATATGTATCACACTGTGTTTGTTCTTAGATGACAAACACTTTGGATGTTACCACCTTTTAGCTATTATGAGTAATCTGACTATAAATATTCTCATACAAGTTTTGGTATGAACATGTTTTCAGTTTTTTGGCATTTATTCCTAGGAACAAACTATGGTCATTTTTCCCAAGAATATAATATATTGGTTGTGAATGTGTATTTTTACATATACTAATGCTGTTTAATTTGAAAAAATGTGAAATTAGCTTCCATAGCGACTGCAACATTGTACATCCTTACAAACTGCAAACAAGGTCCTAGTTGCTCCATATTCTTATCAACACTTGATACTGTACTTCTGCCATTCCCACTGGCATCAGGCAGCATCTCACCAAGCTTTTGGTTTTCATTTCCTTAATAGCTACCAATGGTGAAAGTTTTCCTACTAGCCATTTGTATATATTTTCTTTATTTTAAAGAATGCAAAATAGTGACAGAAAGAAAAAAAAATTAGAAAAATACAAGATTTCATTAAACAAACAGGAATTCAACAATGATTGCTGTATTACATGATGCTATCTTTAAATTAGTTGTTCACATTAGCAGATATAAATGTGTTAAGATTCATTTAAAGAAAAAAAAACAAAGAAATTAAAAGATATTCAAGAGGGAAAAAATAGTTAAAAAAAATTTTAAGCATTAACTGCTCCTTTCAAAAGCCCAGCACAAATGCACAATTATCCAAACTATTCTGAATATATACCTATATATTTTCCCCCTTCTTTCATTTGTGTATTTACTTATCCCAGTTTTTTTCCTCCTATTGAACAATTTCTTTCCCTTTCACAATATATGTTGTGCCTTTTAGATTTTCATTATTCTTTCTGGTTCTCAAAGATAATATGATTGTTGCACATTGGGATCTGATGGTTTTACTTACCAATAGTCTCTAACTTCATCCACTTATCTACAGAAGCCTCAAATTTATCTTTTTTATAGCTGAGTAATATTCCTTTGTGTAAAAATACCAGATCTCTTTTATCCATTTCTCAGTCAATGGGCATTTGGATTGCTTCCAAGATTTAGCTCTGACAAACTACACTACTATAAACATAGGTACACATAGATCGCAGTGGTATGATAATTTTTGTTCTTTTGGAGAAATACTCAGGAGGGGAATAGCTGGGTTGAATAGGACCTCCAATCCTAGCTTTTTTTTTTTTTTTTTTTGGAGGAACCAGGGATTGAACTCAGGCTTGGGCCTGCCAGGGAAGCACTTATTCCACTGAGCCATCTCTCCAGCCCCCAACCCCTAGCTTTTTGAGGAATCTCCATACTGATTTCCATAATGGCTACATCAGCATGCACTCTCACCAACAGCGGAAAAAGTCTGTCAAGAATTTGTTATTGTTGACTAGCCATTTATAGACAATTTCTAAAGAGAGAACTGCATGTGATTCTTTGAGCAGCATGCTATATCAACTTTTCACTGGTAATAATAAATTTGCTCGGCTTTGAGTCTTTCTTCCTACCTGACCCTTAAAACTAACATTATTTGAAAGTTCACTTAAATGTTTATTTATTTTGGTTACTTAATAGTCTTGCTACTATGTAGTCCAGGCTGGCCTTGAACCCTCTGTTGTAGCCTAGCTGGCCTCAAACTATTAATCTGTCTGCCTCAGTCTCATCAATGTTGGAATTAAGGGGCTGGGATTACACCACCACACATGGCTTAAATGTATATTCATTTTAAAAACATACACATCGCAAAGAAACATAAAACAAAATACAAGTTTCATAATTCCACTCCATCTTCTAAATTTTCATGATTAAAAAAGAAACATCTATTGCAACACTGTATATGCATATACAAATATGTAGTAAACATATTTTTGCCAACCACAGCTCCAAAGTGTTTTACTCTCAGTCTTAAGTGAAATCTACCCTATGCTTAGTTTTATAACTTTAACCTAATATTTTTAATAGCTTTCTAAAGTACAAGATTTTAGTAACACTACAATATTCCACTTTGTGATAGAATAAGATGTAACTAATCTCTCACTATTGGAGGTTCTTTCTAGTTTTAAACCTACTATTGTAAACCTGCTATTATATAGTAAACCGTCACACTGGGCATAACAGCCCAGAGCACTCAGTATGAGCACTATGACAGCCACAGTATGTGGCTCCTTCCTGCCTCCTGCATGCTGGAAGAGTGAGGAATAAAGGAAGAAGCCGGATGCTAAAGAGGTTAGGTGACTTCCTCAAGGCCGCACAAAGCTCGGATACAGTTAGGCTCATAAGACCTAACAGTGGAGTCTTTCCTTGCAACACCACTTTGTCTTTCCCCTTACTTCTCTAGAATAAATTCTTGGAAATAGGATTGTTAAAGGTAAGTTCCTTCTCCCTTTTAAGTCTATTAATGCAGCCAGGCTGCCTCTATAACAATTCTTACAATGTTCATTTTCATACCTTTACCAAGTAGTTACTAAAACTTCAAAAAACTCACTTTCAAATTCTTAAAAGAAAATTCCAGTTCATATTTACTTTTTTTGTTTGTTTGTGTTTGGTACCAGGGATCAAACTCAGGACCTTGTTCTTGCCAGGCAGGCACTTATGCTGCTGAGCTATCTCCCCAGCCCTCTCTGTTAAATTGCTCTAGACTACCAGCACTTCTGTAATTACTTCCACTAGTAGGCAAAACATAGCAATATTTGCCTAGCTGGGCCCAAAGCTTACAGCAGTGGTGGCAAACTATGGCACACATGCCAGAGTGGGCTACTCTTTATCATCCAAAGCTTTAAAAGGTTCACCATCACTGGATTACAGCCACAGAAAGGAATACTGAAAACTGAGGACTCCTGACAGGGAACAAGAGATGCTGCAGGAGTGGCAGTGACAAGGCAAAAGCAAGTCCCGTCCCCTGCCCCCCAGAGGCATGTCAAGGAAGGTTGCACCCAGGACTAGACCCAAGCAGCTACACCAACACCTTACTGGCGAGCTGTCATCTTTAACATCAGATGGTCTCAAGTAACCACCAACTTCACCTTGGGCCCTTCCTGATGTTACGGGTGTGCCACATGGAAAAGCCCGTATCACAGGAGGAGCATTCACCTCTCGGCTCACCTTCCCTCCTATCCTGGCCTCTTCACTGGGAGGTAGTGGAGCTGAGACAACCAGCTCTAATGTACTCCGTTTGCCCTGACAGCTTTTACTCCTCCATTCTGAGAGACAAATGTTTCCGATGAGCTCTAGGCAGATGAAGTTACTTCTCTACGCGGCGAATGCACCATAAGCGACCCCTCAGCCCCTTTGAGCGTCAAACTGCTTTGTAACTGATGGTCAGCATTCTAGTTTAATTTGTTGTGGGCAAACTCCTTATTTTTACTACTATGCTTGTTACACAGAAGAAGTGGCCGGGAAAAATGGTTTTGGTACTTTTTCACAAATAAATTGTACTGATTTGATCAAATAAATTGGCAGCCAACCTCACCTAAATTTCCTAGCTATGGGGGATCAGAGAAAGGAAATAAAATATAGTGAGCTTCTCTGAAGTACCTAGGACTTTCCACACACCCTGTTACTTTTTATCAAAGTCCTTACTTTAAAAATGAAAACATTAAAGCTCTACTTTCCACATAATTTGTAGGGGCAGAATTAAAACTCAGGCTGAAGTGACACACTTTGCTTTCTGCTCTTCCCTTCTGAGGCCCTCAGCCATGTGAACCATAAGGGAAAAGGCTACTGTTACAGAAGTAAACAATTATTATTCCAAGTAAAAGTTTCTCAATTTGGCCTGCAAGAATTTCTGGGTAGAAAACTGAGGGGAATGTAACCTTGGCTCCTGAGAAGGGAGATGTAGAAAGGAAGTGGTAACCTAAAATCACAAAAAGCTTGCCAAGAATCTGAAACTACTTGAGGCACTCTGATCTTCAATTTGGCCTTTAAAAATTAGTCCTAGCCTGTGAAGTTTTTTTTTTTTTTTTTTTTAGCAGAACCAAGGATTTAACTCAGGCCCTTGTACTTGCTACTAAACTATCTCCCTGGCCCCTCTGTGAAGTTGTTTTAAAAAAGTATCCTAGGGGCTGGGGAGATAGCTCAGTAGAATAAGTGCTTCAAGGCAGGGTCCTGAGTTTAACCCCCAGTACCACAAAAAAGAAGAAGAAAAAAAAAGTATCCTAGAATTCTCATGGCATTATATCATTAAAAAAATTACCATATGAAAAGGCACACAAGGGACACCTGGCTCATTCTAATGAATAAATAAATGGGTGGCTAAGTCTTAGCCATTAAAATTCTCTTAAAACCTGTCTTCTCATTTTTAAACTACAAAGATTAGTTTAAGAGAGCCTCTAGCCTGCATCCAAACAACTCTGACACTGTGGAAATACTTATCTCTAAATCCACCCTCACTCTGATCTGGTTCACCTGGAATGAGACCTAGGCATCCCCCAGGGAAATGTATAGGGTTGGCCCTGTGCGGAGACAGCTGGGTGAGACCCACTGCCTGCTGCCCTCCCTGCTGACCAGGTCAGGCTACTGTGAAGAGGCAGCCAGCAGATCAGCACTACCACATAAGCGGAGGCTACCCAGGCATAATTTCAATTCTAAAATTTGCTAATCTCTTCCTGTTTCAGAGCAAGGCAAGCTGTGCTCAGCGTTCCCAACTGACTTACACTGCCGTTAGACCAGAGCACCAGGCTCAGCAGGCCCACAAGCGCACTGATGAGGATATAAACCCTGGGTAACTGCCAGGCTACCTCTGGAGACACCTGCACTTGGGATCCTCTCGAGCTGCTGGACCATTACTTCCTCTGCTTTAATTCCTCAAGGCTCTTATGAGGACAAACTACACCCAGAAGGCTGACACAGCACTCAGACAGTGTGCCCGGAGCCCTACCTTGGCATCCAGTTTAGCCAGGTGCTGTAAAACCCAGATGCGATGAGACCAGGCATTGTAGTTGCTCGGGTACCTCCCTGCTGCTTCGCCACAGACCTCCATCTCTTCCTGTATGAGCCGCTGTGTCCTCTCTGCAGGAATTGTTCCCAAGTTTCCTTTGGTTACAAAGGAAGGCAAGGACACTTCCTGAATTAGCTGTTGTAGCACCCATCGTCTGTTAAGGAAGCATGGGGGAAGAAGAGCACAAACCAAAGGCCATAAGCCAAAGAGGAAAACAGTTCTCTTGATTCTCAATTTAATTTCCAAGTATAGACGATGTAAAACAGACTATCTATAAGCCTACATGTGGGGCAGGTAAGGAGAGATTGGTATTTGTTGCTTTTGAAAATAAACTCAACATGAATGAAGGGGGGAAGGACAAATGGAAGGATTTTAGATCCTACAAATCTAAAATCTGTCAAAAAGAGAATGTCATCAGTTCTCAAATGACAACTCTCAAACTTCATTTGCCTAGAAAATGGAAAGGCACATAGATGGTCTATGTGTTTTTGTGGTGGTTGTGGCAGTGACAGGCTATCACAGCGGTACTTCAGTTCATGAATGCATGCTTGCAAACAGAAGCATTTGGCAAATTTTTATTTTTGTTTGTAAATGAAGCATCAGGTGACAGAATCACGGACAGCCATCTTTCCCACACAAACAAGACCATCTTTTCCAAAATCGGAGAACAAATTAAGTGCACTGTACTCAGTGGCTGGTATTAGAAGCAAAGTCACAGTTCACATCTTCATTAGATGTGCCTGCCTCACTCTGCGTGTTTGCACATGAGAAATGACATTTTGTCACTTTCATTAAGCAAAATTTCCATATTGCAGCATAAAATCTAGATGGAAACAAATATAATTAGTTAAATCAATGAGGTTTTAGAATACCTTTTTACTCACATATTTGTCTATTTAATATTTGCATTAGCACTAAACTGAAAGCACTAAAGAAGTGTATACAGCTACTTCATGTCTAGTTTCAAATATTTTATGAAAGCATTCAGAACAAAAAGTTTCAACCCAAAAGTAGAAAAAACTGAGTAAGATAACTAATTTCAGGGCTGGGGAGATGGCTCAGTGGCATAAGTGCTTTTCTGGCAAGAGCAAAGGCCTGAGTTCAATCCCTGGTTCCGCCAAAAAAAAAAAAAAAAAAATCATTATTTTTATATTTATTTTTATTTTATTTTATTTTGGTGGAACCGGGGATTGAACTCAGGCCCTTTGCCAGGAAGCACTTATTCTACTGAGCCATCTCCCTGTTCCTCATTATTTTTAAATAATATAAATTTTTATTTAATAACAAAATATTGCATTAAGACTGCAGACACCCAGCAATCGGTGGGCACACACAGTGACTCCCACCCCGGCATCACCCCTGCCCACAGTCTCTCTGGAGGTTTCTATCCCGTTTTTGGACATAGCTGAGTCTGCCTTGCAATACTAGGCAAAGACACAATTACTGCTAGAGATACCGACACTGACAGGATCCTTAAAATGCCCAGGATTAAAGAAAATCAGAGGGGCTTAATGAAAAGAGACTTTTTCAGAGTAATTTCTACACTATTACTGATTAGCAAACTGACACTATTCTATTTTGGTCAAATAAAAGTAGTTACAAGTAGAAGATGCTTCCAAATCCCCTGGATCTGCAGACCTTATCTGCATTCTGGCTGTCTCAGGTTTTTAAAAATGCTCTTGCCATTTATAGTCTCAGTAACTTTAGCTCAGCCCATGCACCATTTTGCCTCAGCTGCCCTTAGCTTGTTTTATCATTTTATTTTAATGACTACAACCATTAGGACCACTATCCTTACTAGGAACACAACCTAATACATTTAAAAGCCCAAAATACTCAATAGGATGTTGAGTACCCAAATGCAATCTCCACAAGTACACCGGGGACAGTAGCTAACATTTACTGAGTATTTAATATGTGCCAGACACTGTGGAGGTGTTCACATATACCATCTCATGCACACTGAATTATGAGACATGTTTAATTATTATTCATATTTTAAAAATAAAAAACCCCTCTGAGGGGCCAGGGAGATGGCTAAGTGGAATAAGCACTTTCCTGGCAAGAGTAAGGGCCTGAGTTCAACCCTGGTCCCGCTGACAGAAAAAAAAGATTGAAAAAAACTCCTCTGAGAACTCAGAGATATTAACTGCTTATGGACAAAAATGATAGCCCCTACATTAAAGTGTAGATAATGAACTTCAAAATTTATGCTGTGAACCAATATGAGACCTGCTTTGCTTGCTGCTCCTCCTTCTAGCCATCTGAATGCTCAACAGACACTAGGATGTAAACTACCCACACCTGTGAATCCATGTCTCCGGACTCTTTGGAAATTTTGTTAAGGCCAGTTTTCCCAGATGTAAGTCTTTAATTGGATTTAAGGTACCAGAGAGGATCAATTCTTTCCTATAGAAGAAAAAAATGTGAAAAGCATTATATCATCCTATTCAAATATTATGCATGACTTTTAATACAACCTTATTATGAAATGTCAGTTTCCAAGAATTAACTTTTTAAAAATATCACAACTTCAAACCAGTTCAGTGGGATAGTACTGAAGTGTCATACATGTCACATATACTAATTAACAGTGCATTTTCATAATCTCAAAATGAATACATAATAAGAACTTCTCTTAGGTCAGCAGTGGAACATTAGTCAACTATTTGAGTCACAGCAAAGATGTTTTCTTGACTACCTCATCTCAAAAGTTGTGTGCCTAGATAGCAGTTATCTAACAGTCAAGAACTGCTTTGGCTTCCTAGTCTACCACATCACACACACACACACACACACACACACACACACACCCAAAACAATTGGCTTCCTAGTCTACCACATCACACACACACACACACACACACACACACACACACACACACACACCCAAAACAAGAATATAACTGAGATGTGAAGAAAAAGATCATTATCCTAAGTTATTGTTTAAATTGTCCATCCTACATTTTCCCATATTTTTATGCTTTTAATGTGTCATTTTATATCTTGCTCTCATCATATTTTAAGGATTTCCCTATGGGTTCTATATAATCTTTGTAATGACTATTTTGAATGGTCAAGTGGTTTTCATTCAGAGGATATAGATATAATTTAATATTCTTTCTCCCTACAAGTGTATCTAGGTAGCTTCCAACTTTTTTACTTTTCTAAGACTTATGGGGGGAAAAACAAAAACAAAGCCTTTTGCTCATACACTGTTATTTCTTTGAACCTATTAGGCTTTCAAGAGGTACTACTATGTGAAACACTTGCCTTTAAAATACCAGGCAGCTGTTTTTCTTTTTTCAAATATAAGCAGAAATAATAGACAAATATTTTAAAGCTAATCAAGTTCAAAAAAGGTTCAATGCAACCTTAAAGAATGTCATACTAGTTGTACCTATTTTTCGCTAAGCACAATTTATATTTAATTTCTCAGTTAAGTTTTTGGGTTTCTTTTTGTTTTGTTTTTGTTTCTGTGTTTTGCTTGTTTGTTTCTGTGTTTTGCTTTGTTGGGTTCTCTCTCTCTCTCTCTCTCTCTCTCTTTTTTTCTTTTTCCTTTTCAAGACCAAGTCTCACTGTAGTTTAGGCTGACCTTGATCTCATTATGTAGGCCCAGGCTGGCCTCGAAAGCAGAGCAACCCTCCTGCCTCAGCCTCTCACCTGCTGGGATTACAGGCACGTGCCTCCATGCCCGACCATCAGATACATTTTTGATAACAGGTGCTAATGTTACAAGTGTGCTTCCAACTAATTCTCAATATTATTTTATAATAAAATCAGATCATTAAATTGCTCTTCTTGCAGTAGATTAGTTTCATAGACACTGAAGTGCAACAAACCAGAACCCCTATATATCAGTTGCTTAGATTAATGTAGTTCTAAAAATGACAGTAATTTTCTTTATAGTAGCAATATACTATTTCTAAATTTTTATTGATAAAGAAACTTCCTTTTAAATTAAAACACAAGTAGAGAAAATACTTGGATTTTGTAATTGCTTTAAGGTTGGTAACACTATTAAAGAATTTGAAAACAAAGATTTATGGTTACTTGACTATTTTCCTTTCAATACATAGGAAACCTATTTTCTATTTTTTAAAAAAAATTTAATATATCAGACAATTCGTCCTACGTGCTTAGATAGCTTTTCTTCTGAAACCAGTTAACACTTTCCTTATGAAGTTCAAGGACACAAAGACTGCTCTGTGAAATTTTGACTGCTCTGTAGTATGGTGTTTGTTCAAAGTGGAGCCCTTCACAGTGACATCAGTGTATGTGGAAACAGGAGATAAGCAGACTGTCAGTGCTTCAGACACAGGCACAGAGCTAGGCATCTGAGCAAGCCCTCTGGGCGAGGCACAGTAAAGTTTAAAACCACTATTACAAAGAATGTACTGCATTATGTTTAATCTCCATTTGCTGAATTCAAGACTTATTGTTATTTACAACATCCTTTCTTCACTCCCATGTATAGGGAGATAATAAAATATTTCTTTAGAAAAGAAAGAGTCAACTTACAACTTGAGCATTTACAAAGTTTCTTTAATTATGAGCCCTCTATTACTTTTATTCTGAAAAGTGCTGTATTTTGGGGAGAACAACTCAGTCTGGAGCATCCTGAACCAACAATATGTATGACTGCTTTAAAAAAAAAAAAAACTCGTAACAATTAAAAAAAAACAAAAAAAGCCAAAAAAGCAAAATATTATGAATTAATAAACATGCTTGGGTACAAGACTAAACACCTTAAGGTGTTGGACACTGTTGCAAACAACTTTTTTGGCTGGCTCAGGATGCAACATGTGGTGACTGGGATCGAACCTCTGTCCCCTGCCCCTGCCTAAGTGTGCCCAAGCAGGTGCTTTAGACTGCTGGACTATCTCGCCCGCTGCAAACAAGTTTTTTATAAAGATTATATTAAAAAGAAATATTCTAAGTGCTTACGTGATGGCAATCCTAACCGAGCAGCATAATAAAAGATTAACTACTTTTAACAAATTCACAGATTCAAGAGCAATCTGGATGGAGGCAAAAGATAGATTCAAAAAGTACTGTAACTCGGCCCAGGAGACAGCTTGACAGTCTAAGCACCTGCCTGGCAAGTGCAAGCACCTGGGTTTGATTCCCAGTACCACATGCAATGCAGGCAACACACTGTGCTGGCCACCAAAACCAGGTGTGGTGGTGCACGCCTGGGGAGGCTGAGACAGGGGGGTCACTGTGAGTCTGAGCTGCATAGCGAGACCCTATACTAAATACATACATTAATCTTTAAAGAAAAGGAAAGGAAAAATATTGTAACTCAAACAACTTAGATATAAAAGGATAGGGTCTGAAAAACTTCCAGATAGGTAAAAAGGACACAGTCATTGATATAAACTAAGTCACGTAAGGCATTTCAATATAACTAATAAAATGTAAGAAAATGAAAATTTATAAGCCAAAACATCTGCCATTTTAAAGTTGTGTAATTAAATTGAAATAAATCTTAAATCATTAACTTATATAGGAATACAGTACTAGCCTAAAAAAAAATTGGGAGGAATTTTTTTCTTTCTTTTGTTTTTGAGACAGGGTCTCACTACACAGTTCAAACTGGCCTTGAGCTTACCTTGCAGCCCACGCTGATCTCAAACTTGCAGCAATCCTCCTGCCTCAGCCTCCCAATTGCTGGGGTTATAGGTGTATATCATCATGCCCAGGGGAAATTTTTTTGCTGAATAAATAAGTGGGGTGCTACCTTAAGATAAAGTGGATTTACGGGAGGAACCTTTAGTGCATGCATGCATTCCAGCTTCTGCTTCTTAGGTAGAACATAGCTAATGAAGGAACAATAAACCTAGCATCATCAAATAAATATTAGGAAAATTAGGAAGGAAAAGGCGTCGTTATTCTGAGGTCAGAGAGCAGAGATGGTAAGGAACAATGCTATGCACAGCTTTGTGGGAAGAATTACATAATAAGTGAGAGGCACTATTGTCTGAAATGTGAGATAAGGGAGTAGGTGGATAGATTTTTGAAAAATGGAAAAATGTAAAAGCAACTGAGATTTTCCATATAGCATATTTTTGAAACAATAAGTAACCTTTTAAAAGTCTTTGTTATGTATTTTTACTAAACAAAAAAACCTCTCATCATTTTCCATTGAAAACTCTTACTCACTAGGCAAAATCATCTCGTTCTACAGCTAAAACACAACCACGGGAGCTCGCAGAGCACCAAGGTGAGCAGTCTGCTGTTTCCCGCTGTCTGGGAGACACTGGACTTTCACATTTCTGCAGTTTATTTTGGTTGAGGCTGAATTCCAGGTTAGCTCTGTAGCTGGCACATCATAAGGAATATTGTGTACAAATGCCACCATCTTTCTCCTCCAATCTTTATTGTCTAAAATAATAGTTGCATAAAAACTATCATCCATAGAACATTTTCTCTAATTACTGCTCAATGATATTATCTAGTTTACTTCCTACAATAACCCTGTAAGAACTGTTGGTCCATGTGAAAATGTCAATATTCAGTCTTTTCGAATTCAATCTTAAGTGAAGCAATGCTGCAAGGACAGCGCAAAGCACCCCTACATACTCTGCGCCTAGTCCCTATTGCCAACGTCTTCTATGTTTGCCATGGTATTTTTCTCAAAATTGATGAGTTAATGTTGACATCACCGAAGTCTATATTTTATTCAAATTTCTTAGTTTTTTGTTTGTTTTTTTAACCAAATTTCCTTTCTTTATTCCAGAACCCCATATTACATTTTGGTTGTTATGCTACAGGCTCCTAGGTTCATTTTTTTTTTCTCCCCAGAATCAAGGACTGAACTCAGGCCCTTGCGCTTGCCAGGAAAGCACTTATTCCACTGAGCCATCTCCCCAGCCCCTCATTTTGTTTTCGATGGCTTTGATATTTTTGAGTACTCGTGAGACATGATATAATCCTTTTATTGTGCTTAAGCTCAGGTTATGGGCATGGAGGAGGAAGACTATACAGGTAAAGTGCAGCAGGGCAGGGCCATGTACAATCAACAAGACTTCTCAGGCTGATGGCCTGGATTAAATGGTTGGGGTGATATTATGTCAGATTTCTTTATTACTTTCTGGCAGGAAATCAATTTTCTGATTCAGTGTATGGCTTACACCTAGGAATGGTGAATAATGCCCTGCCTTCTCAGGGGGATTACCTAGATAAACCAAGCAGCATGTTTGTCTTTCACCTCTTCATCTATTCATTGATTCTTTTATGTCAGGGTGGACTTCTGGATATTTATTTTATATTCTGGATTATAAGCCAGTACCTCGCCAAAGTAATTCCTCCCACACCCACAGCTTAAGTCACCCATGGTGAAGCAAGAGCTCAGCAATTGTAAATGGCAAATTCCAAAAACAACATGTAAGTTGTAAATGGCACGTTGTGTGAAACAGTGAGACCTCACCAGCACAGCTCGAGGTTTGCATTATCCCTCTATGCAATGTATCCATTCTGCATAAATTCATTAGTCCCTAAGTAGGAAAAAAATCCATATTTTTCTTTGTTTTAGGCACACTCATGATAAACGAGGACTACTGAACTTACTTTGTTGCTAAATTCACTCCAGCTTTTGCTATTGGAAGTGCTTTTAAGTAGTCCACATATCCCTTTTACACCACCCCGCTGGACTGTACTTGAATGATTTCCTTACTTTCTGGCTCCACAAGGTGTACCACCATCATCTTATACACTTTGTGCCCTAGGTATGCCTACTGTCTTTAATATAAAATGGTGTTAGAAATCAGCATCTATGTGCTGAGATTCAAATTCACTACTTTGGGCCAGCCAAATAGCTCAGAGGATTAAAGTGCCTACAATCAGGCACAGGGGCCGGGGGTTTGCTCCTCAGGCCTGCCATGCTGCCCTCCTCTCCTACCCCCCCCACAACACACTGAGATGGCAACTGAGACTGGGTGTGGTGGTGTGCACCTGTCATCCCAGCTCCTGGGAGGCTGGGTAGATCTCTATGAGTTGAACTAGTAGTGAGACCCTGAACAACCTGTAGACCCTTCCCTAAAATATAAAGAAAAAAATTGAGTATTTTGATTTAGAAAAAAATGCAAATGGTTCCACCTAGTATTACCTTAATTTTACAGAAAAGAAAACTGAAGATTTGAGGTGTTCATTCATTTGTTCAAGGCTTCCTAACTCCAAATATGAGAACTAAAACTCCAATCTGCATAATACAAAGTTACCAGTTAAATCAATAGGCTGAATAAGGAATATGAGCCACTAGAGCTGGGCACGTAGTCACTCACAGGCATTCTATTTACTCTTAAGTTCACAGACTGATGAAAAGGTAGGACAACCCAGCCAACTTCTATCACCGAGTAATTCACCATCTTGCAAAGCAAAAGCAGTCATTTTTTAATAACCAGGATTTTATGAAAAAAGATACAGCATTTACTATAATCACAGATCAGCTCAAAAACTTCCTCCCTAATATTATAAAATTTAGAAATTGAACTAGAGCACTAATCAGAGCATTTTTTTAGAAGTCCGTAAAATACAATAAAAATCATTCAATGTTTCCCAGGGTTGCTGAGGAAATATATGCAACACAAAGTGCTAAGTATCTGATTTGTAAAAAACACCTTAATACTTTTTTTTCTAGACCAGTTTACTTCCAGTTAGTTGTTTTTTGTCTAAAATGCAGGCATGATTTTGTGATAGTGAGTACAAATCAAAATTTACCAAAGCACATATCCACAATGGATTTAAAAAAAAAAAACAATCAAGATTATTTTTTACTTATTCCAAAACTTTAATCATCTTTCAAGATTAATTGGTATCCACATCACTGAAGTTAGATTTATGAAGCAATTTCTTTTCAAAAGAAGCTAAGCTATATACATAATCAAAAACATTAATTTTGAAAGAATCAGAAAAACAAATTTAGTTCAAATCTTATTTTGTAAACTAAAACTCTTGAGAAATGAAAGGTTTTGCCCTAAGTCAACTGCTACATAAATGATGAAACAGGACCAAGTTCCAAGGCCCAGATTCTCTCTCTCACACCTCACTGCCTTAAAGATATCTAATGAATAATGTACGTGTACATGTGTTTATACAGACATGTGTGTATATTCAGACACGCAGGTACATGCACCAGTTTACACATTATGCCAGTACTTGTCTTGCCACTTTCTTGTTTCTGGAGGCAGGGTCTTACTACAAGCTGACCCCACATTTGTGATCCTTCTGCCTCCCAAGCACTGGGGATACAGGCTGCACCACGCCTGGCTTCCTAACAAATTTTTTTGAAAGGATTTTCAATTCCTCTCTAACGCTGGCAATGTGAAAACAGGAGGCATTCTTCCTTCCCCAATACCTTCATTTCTTTTTCAATGAATTTATGTTCAGTGTGCAGTTTGCAAACTTCATGTTTCTTTGGTGTGAGGCATTAGAGAAACAAAGAAAACAACAACAAAAGAACAAAACAAAGAGACACATTCCTAACCTTCAAAAGCTCTCCACTGTAAGTTCACAGTATCTTCCTAAGAGTCCTTTCTGCTGATTTTTCCTTATCTTGCAAACTCTAGAACAGTACTGCTCAACAGAAATACGTGAGTCACAAAGTGAGTACAGACATGATTTAAAATTTTTCTAACAGCCATATTAAAAACAAATACTATGTAAATTTATTTTATTTAATTCAATATATCTAAAATGTTATAATTTCAACAAGTAATCAATTTTTTAAAATGTACTATTTCACTGCTTTGGGTACTCAAGTCTTCAAAATCTGGTGCACAGCTACGTGCCTAGCACACCTCCAGGAGGACTGGTCACATTTCCAGGGCTCAACAGAAATGGCAGCTAGTGGCTATGTACCGGCCTCAGGAAACACTGAAGCAGCTCAATGTGCAGCAAAACTGGTTGCTTGGCTATCTGCATTTACTACTCTGCAGATCATGGTTTTTTTGGCCTTAAAACTATATGCTAGCAATTCCTAAATTTGTAACTGGCCCAGGCTTTTACACCCTGAACTTTCAGACTAATGTATCTCTAGATGGACACAAAACTAATATGTCCCCAACTGAACTCTGACTTCTGGCCACCATCTCCTTTTCAGAAAACGGCAATTGTCATTCCACTAGCTCCAGGCAAAACCCAACTCAAGCCGGATTCCTTTCTTTCATATCTAATTCATAACCCACAGCTTTCAAATCCAGGCAGATTTCACAGCTATTCACCATTCCCAGAGCTGAGCTCAAGTCACCATCACCTTCCTGCAAATCACTGCAGGTGCTCCCTAACGCCCGACCCACTCCCTGCACTTCTGCCCTCTACTTCCCACACAGGACTGTCTCCAACCCAAGCAGCAGCCCTTTCTCATCTCAGGGAACTGCATGACTCTCATCCTGAGTAGAAGTGGAAGTTGGTGTAAGCAATTATGAACACAGCCCCAGCACCACCAGATCCAGCCGGCTACTCTCCTTCCTTCATGCTACGCTAGCAATGCTGACTTCCCACTGCCTCTGCATGTTCAGGGCCTCGTTAGGCACTACTGAGGGATTCTTCATCTGCAGTTCCTTTTACTGGAAGGCCCTTAAAACAAGAGTCAAGGCTCTGACCCTAACTTCATGTTCGTTTCCCTCAAATGTTCCCCTATAGGGAACATACAGGGGCAAAGCCTGCATTCCCGGCTCTCTGGGACAATGAGGTAGGAGGGTCACACATTTTGGTCCAGCTTGAACAGCTTAGTTTTTGGCCCTGTCTCCAAAGGGGGGAGTTGGGAACCGTAGCAACAGGGGAGATGGAAGTGCAGCTGTGTGGAGGCGCTGGGGACCACAGAGAGCGAAGTCCTGCAACAACACCTCCTTGTCCTTCTGGTGTCTCCTAAACTCTTTCCTCACTTTCCTCCATAGGGTTCGCCACCACTTGATCCATATTTTACCTCTGAATGCCCTTATTACTTTTTGCCCACTACTAAGAGACTTTTGTATGCTCTGTTCATGGTTCTAGTCTAGTGTCTACATCTAGCACAGAGTAGTTAACAAACAAATACACAATGAATCAATAAACACTCTCAAGTACCGTATGTATATGAGATAATGAATTATGCAGCAAGGTCCTTGAAACAAGTAACCACTCAATGAACAGTCTATTCCCTACCTAAGCAGTGCTTCCTGTGAGAAAAGCAGGGCTCGAAACTCATAAAATTTAAAGCCTTGTATCTCATTCTATCCATTTCACTCTTTAAATTTCTGGTCATTCATTATTTAAAGGACATTTTAAGAAAAAGTTCTTAAGTAGCTATACATATAAACTTTAATAGATATTATAAAACAGTAACTCCAAATGTGATCTTAAAATGTACAGAAAATTTAACTGGATGATTTAGGTTATATAACAATTTGAATGTTCAATAGAATTTTATTTTAATTTATCTGTAATTTGTATTTTGCTTTTCTCTACGCTAAAGGAATTTTAAGTGTGTATACATATATATGTTAACTGAAAAAAAATATACTGCTCTGAATTGTATTAAGTATTTTCTTTAAAACCTATAATAAGCAGATTCAAGGAATATAATATGAAAAAACATGCTCTTTCCCTGAAACTGTCAGCCTCCTGACGACTCTGGGGGTCTCAATGTTAGTGACAAACCAGACTAAGCCCTGCAGCCTTGCCTCTTCATCCACATTTCCCCTGTGCTGCAGTTGTCTTACAGATCACTCAGTTCTGCTGGTTGCCCCACTCCCCAGAAAGGAAAGAAAATAAAAGCATGCACCGAAGAGTATACTATAATTCAAAATGAAAATTCTAAGGCAAGAAAATTCATAGAACTCAGACACAGACATGCAGAAAGGAGCATGGAGTATTTATTACAACTGTCATGGAGATATAAAGAATGGACAGAAGACATAAGCAAACGATATCATGGATATAAGAGCTTATATTTAATCTTTGAAACATCTAACAACTCATAAATCTTCAGAAATATGGACAGACTTCATCTTATCACTTATGAAAATTATGTACCTCACATTCCATGCCGTGGTAAAATCTGGGTTTAGAAGCAGCAGAGTACACGTGACATCTATCAATTCTAAAATAAAAAGAAGTCATATTAAAAACAAATAGTCCTACCCTTCAAAGCCTGGTTTCTTTTAAGGTTTTCTCCCCTGCGTTCTCTCTCATTACGTTCTCTCTCATTACGTATTACAGATCTCATGACATAGTAATTTTAATGACAGACACCCTGGCTCTAAGCTGTGAGGGATATACTATATACAAAGTATCTTCAAGACTTCCTTCTATTTACAACAAACTCTTCTAAAAGTTGATACTTAATAATTTTACAATGTAACTTCATTATTTTAGTAGTTTTGGGCACTGAGTTAATATTTACCAAAGAATTCAGTTACTTCCATTAATATTCCAAGTATTTAAGTGTACAAATTTTCAAAAGGGGGAAAAAATAAGACATCAACCAACCCAATGTAACTCATTACATTCTTCTGCAAAATGTCTTTTGTGCATATTTATAGCAATGATAAAACTGCTATATTTTAAAACATTTTATCTTGCAGTTTCCTTCTTTTGGATTAAGTTCCTTTTTATTTTATTGAGAAACAAATAGCAATGAGACAGTATCAAAACTGATTAATAGTACAGTTTCAATAATTAATGCACTGTACATTGATATCTTCTTGGTGGTTATCCATAGTACAAGAAACATATAGGATATCCTATCCAAACACTATTATATTAGTACAGGGCTTCTGAAGATGGGTCAGTAGAATACACGCTTACCTGGCAAGCACAAGGGCCTAAGTTCAATCCCCAGTTCTGCCAAATGCTATTAATACAAATCTTTCTATTCCCTGAATTAAGTGAAAGTGGCTCCTGAGGTAAAACTACTATGTCAAAACAATAAAAAAAACCTGCATAGCTCCCCATATTTGTAAGCTGTCCTCCAAACAGACCATTAATAATGCCAGGAAACAGATGAATAAACTTAAGAGATTAAGAGAACTCAGTGAAGTAAAGAAACTGCCTATAATTTTAACCTACATAATTTTGTTGGTCAAGCTCAATGTGATGGTGCTGGCAATGCAGCTCAGTGGCAGAGCACTTGCCTTGGCCCTGGCTTGGCTCTCTAGCAGCGCAAAACAAAACCAATGTGATGGATATTAAAAACCTGTACTTTACAATTTGGGGACTGGGGAAATGGCTCAGTGGAATAAGCGCTTCCCTGGCAAACACAAGGGCCTGAGTTCAATCCCTGGTTCTGAAAAAAAAAAAAAGAAAAGTATAATAAAATAATAATAATAAAATAAATAAATTACAATTTTACATCTATCACGTGTATCTTTGATTTGTCTACCACTTAAAGCTCATGTAGTGCTCCCTTGGGCAGCACATATACTTAGAATTCACCTGTGAATAGCCTGTTTTTACAAAGCTATCTCGCAGGCTTAACAAAACTCTTAAATATTGCAATAAGCTCGAAAGCATATTTTTAAAAGAATAAAAGGCAATGTAGACATACGTACTTTTACTAAAACTGAAAAACAATCTAGGCTACGATTATAAAATTGAGACATAAAATTGAATAAGGTAACCATACCAAGCATGTAGCTGAAGTAACTAA
Source organism: Ctenomys sociabilis (assembly GCA_004027165.1). Classification (NCBI taxonomy): domain Eukaryota; kingdom Metazoa; phylum Chordata; class Mammalia; order Rodentia; family Ctenomyidae; genus Ctenomys; species Ctenomys sociabilis. Next base: position 72,152 of record PVKA01001166.1, on the reverse strand, counting down.
ATAAAAATAATTGCTATAGCTTATTTAGCATCACCATGTACTAGACATGATATTAAGTACTTTGTTCACATTATTTCATTGAATTCTCAGTCAACCTCCAAGAGATTCTTATTCTACTTTATCGGCAGAGAAAACACAATTTACAAAGTTTAAGCAATTTGCCCAATCACTTGATTATATGCGACAAGCTAACATTCAACTGCTTTTAAAAAACCAATTATAGTGCAACTAAAATTTCTCTCTACAATAAGTAATTAGGACATTCTCCATGTTTAAGTAAAAGATAAAATGAAAAAAAATCTAAGAACAAAGTACTTAAATGTTTACATATAAGTACACCCTATAATCATTTAAAAATATTCTCATTAATAAAATCAATTATTCTGTTCATACTCCATCTTAATAGGTGATCAAGACATTTATTTGGGGTTCATGATTTCATTACTATGGAGTATACTGTCACATATAATCATCAGCAGCAAACATGATCAGCCTACATTCTAACCTGCATCTTTCCTATCACAAGTTATCCTTTGCATAAACATGATATGTCTCTGAAGAATACTCTAATTAACCGTTTTCTTCTTTCACTTTTAGTACATTTAACATTTGCCAAGGATAATTGCATAATGTTCTATACCACATTCATGTAATTCCACTAATATTCCAAGCACTGACAATGGATAAAGGTTAAACTGATCCCTTAGGACTAAAAGAATAGGTTAATTTAAAAACTTTATTTTGCCCTTAATGAGATCAACCTTTAGTTAGAGAGAACATATATACAAACACTTATATAAGTCAAAATGAAACAACTGGGAAGTAAGAGAACACACCACACTAAGATGCCTACAAAAGAAGCTGTACTTATTCTAGTATAGCCAGAAGGTGTGCCCACAGGAGACTAAATGAATACGGCAGTAAAAGCTCTGCAGACCATGGAAAAGGCGTGGCAAAGGTGAAGAGGCATGGGACCTCACACACAGCCTGTTCTCAGTGAGATAATGGGGAGCAGAAAGAACGTACTTTCAAATATGAGCCCTGCAAAAACACGGCCCCAACCTCTTATCAGCCGGGCTTTTCTTTTTTTTTCCTTGCAAACACTAAACTCCAACCGAAATCAAATCCCACCACTCTCTGAATATGCCTCCTCTCTGCCTATCTTTTCTTTTGGGACACAATACAAACTGATCTGCCAATTATTCTTTCTACCAGAAACCTCTCCCTATGTTTCAACATAAAGAATAACAATACTTTCTAGCTCAGGAACTCTTTCTCCATGAAGCACTCAATTAGTGAGAAAAATCTTTCATCCATTTTCTTGTGCATCATATTTAATTACTAACATAAATATATCCTTTTAATTAGACTATAAATTAAGGAGGCAGGTCCTCCTTAATACACTTCAAATTATTCACTCAATGAATTTTTGTGAATACCTATAATAAACCAGGAACTGAGTGAAGATAATAAGACATGGCCTTCATCAAATGAAGTTTAATATTAGCCCATAGCACAAAGGGGTGGCAAGAACCACTCTGCTTGGGTTTGAATCACAGCTTCTCTACTTACACATACAAAATACAAAACATAACCTCTTTGAACCCCAGTTTTATTACCTATGAAGTGGGGATAACCATTTCAGTGTTATACAGGATGAGATTTTTATTCCAATTAATTACTGCCGTCTAATACAGTGAGTACTCAATAAGTACTTATTCAAATAAGTATCAATGTGACCTACCACCAAGAGTAAGTATTTTCAACATCAAAGACATCAGAAATAATGAGGCAGTCATTTCTATAGTGAAACTGTCTAAATGTCTAAACTTAAACCACTAAGTACTTAAGTAGCTATATGGTAAACTTTGGACACGATGGGAAAGCTTCTAGAATCTCTTTGATGTCTGCTATTTTTCAATAAGTCATTATACTACTAGGTTAAAAAAAAATGTAACTAATGGTAGTTGATATTGCATGCATTTTTAGACATCCTTTTTTTTTTGTGTGTGTACCAGGGATCGAACTCAGGACCTTTCATTCGCCAGACAGGCACTCTGCCACTGAGCTATATATATATTATCCTTGGCCCTTGTCTTCATTTGTAAAATGTAGCTAACAGCCTTACTTCCAGATAGGGGTATTAAATGACTAAAAATATGAAGCACCAAGACAGTACACCCTCAAAACCTGTGTCTCCTCACCCAGTTCCACAGTGACACCGGGACTAACAATCTGAACTGGCTAGGCAAGGATCCTTGAACAGGGATTTTTTTCCAATTTCTTAAGACTCTTGGAAATTCAAGATTTAAAACATCAATGGCCTCAACTAACTAGCAATAACCAAATAAATAACATTCACAACCACAAGCTCTGCTTTTTGACAACTACTAACTTCCTGACTAAGGACTCACACCACCATGAAAGATATGGGGGTGGGGGGATTGTCAGACATGGGAAAGGGGGACTGGGGAGCTCATCAGCGACTTAAGCACCTGCCTGGCAAGTGCAAGGTCCCAAGTTTTGATCCCAGAAAAGAAGGGAGGGAGGCTGGGCAGGCAGGCTAACGAAGGACTGGTAACTAGGTTAGAAGTAAAGGAATGGCCAGCTCTTCAGGGAGAGTCTCTGAGGTCCTGATTAGTTTACCCTTCTGTTTCTGTGGAAACAGCAACGAAAGTGAAGTTATCCACCTAAAGACGTAAGTGAGTGACTTTAGGGTGCTGGTGCACTGAGGAAATTCATCTTCCTGCAAAGCAGATACTTGCCCACTTTAGTACTCTGTAGGCAAATACTCCGCCCTCTGCGGAAAGGACCAGACCAAAAACTCGGGAGATAAACACGTATAACCAAGCACTTACTGTAATTATTTCATACTATAATTACGTCACTCTAAATTTGGCCAACTATGTATCATTTCTTCTGTAGCCTTACCCCAAAGATATGTGCTACTCAAAGTCCTACAGTCTTTTGAATAGGCTTGTCTCCACATATCAGAATAAATACCAGCAAAGAAATGATCATCACATACTCAAATATACTATCATTTCACAGAGAAAAAATTAAACCAGGTCACACTATACACAGGAAAGTAGCTAAATTTCAGCTGTAACAAGGAAAGGACACAGAATGAGACAGACGTCAGAGAATGCTTAATACGTATTCTTTGCTGTACTGCATTTTAGAAATGGTCCGATGCCACAGCACTGGTAATGGCCAGTGAGTTTGACACCTGTCTGACAGAGAAAGATTTTTATGCATCTACAAATAAATTCCAAGTCAACTTGCACTGGCTAATCTCTTCTTCTGAAATACATTGATTACTTATGAAAAGAGATTAAGATAAAGAGAGTTGATAGCTAGACTAAACTAAATACTCCTACTTAGCAAATCCTTGTTATTCATTTGGTGTCTCCTTAGCACCAAAATGTTCTGTGTAAATAAAGATGAGCCATAATCTCTATTCCAATCTCAGAAACCAGTAGGGGGAAATCTTATTTAAATCATCAACTACAATTTAGTTTGGCAAGTGTTATTATGCAAGCTGCCTGAATAAAGCACTCCCATAAGAGTATATGGAGTTATCTATTCCCAAAGCAGCCAAAAATCCTACCCAGGGTTAAATATCAGTGGGCATGTGTGCCTATGCTAAGAACCTCACCCACGGTAACATTAAGCTATAAGGACAGCCTCAGCAAAAGCATCAAAATAAGACAGCAGTACACAGGCATGTCAGAGACTAGAATAACGTGGGCCACGGCCACAGTGTATTGTCAAGTCTCCAAATGCAAATGCTTAAGGTGTTCAAATGAATGTCAAAACAGGAGAAAATTGAAACTGATAAGGTAAATGATACTATGGTTCAGTGTCTGAAAGGTATGAAAAGATGTGGTAAACCAAAAGACTTGCTATTGTAAGAAAAGTATGGGCTGAGCTCCTCCAGCTGCTAAGTACGAACCTGTGCATGTAAGCTGCCTGACTTATCAAGTAAAGACAGAAGCCAAGATTTTCATCCTGAGCTGAAACAAGCATGCAACTAATTAAGAATAATTATTAAAACATTATATAAGCCAAAATGAAATAAATCTGTAGACAAGCTTCCTACGGCAGCCTCAGATGATGAATGTGAGCTGGAGGAAAACATTAGGGGACAGGTGAGGATGTGGAAGGCATGGAACACATCGCTCATGACTTGAAACTCTACACTGCGTAGGGATCAGGAAGTAAGATGAGCAGACATACATTAAAACAAGAGCAAAGGGCTGGCCAGATAGCTCAGCAGATTCAAGTGCCTGCTTAGGCAGATGTATTGACTGAGGTTCAATCTCCCACGTGCCCCACGTGCAATGCTGGCCCCACCCCCAGGGCACCCTGAGACACAAATGAGACTAGGCGTGGTAGCTCATGCCTATAATCCCAGCACTTGGGAGGCTGAAAATAGGAGAATCACTATGAGTCCAATCTATATAGTGAGACCCTGTACTAAATATATTTAAAAAATTTTTTTATTTTCTTGTCTTCTTTATTTTGTGGAACCGAGAATTGAACTCAGGCCCTTGAGCTTGCCAGGCAAGCACTTTGTCTAATGAGCTATCTCCCTGGACCTAAAAATATTAAAAAGTTAAAAAAATAATAAAGTAAGAGCAGGGCCAGGCAAATAGTTCAGCCCATAAAAGCACCTGCCTGGCAAGCACAAGGACCCAGGATCAATCCCTGGGACTGCATGCTGTGCTAGCTCTGCACTGGGCATAACCAGCCAGCCACTGAAATGTAATCCCAGCACTGGTGAGGCAGAGACAGGAGGATCACTACAAGTCTGAGTGAGACCCTGCACCAACTTAAAAAATAAATTAATCAATTAAAACGAGAGGAGCAAAATAAGAGGAGCAAATCTCAGAGAAGCACTTTTCAAAGACATTTTTAAGAAATATCATGCTCCTGGTTTGGTCCTGACACTCTGAAAACCACCCCTCAAAAGGAGCAGGAGAGGCCAGGACTCAAATGCAGAGTATGGCACAGAACTGTGCCTCATTAGTATCAGTGCTGGGCTCTTCACCTGGGTGGGGCTTGGCAGGAATTTTTCAAAAAACCAAACTACAGCAGCACTTCTCACCCAAACCAAGTATCTTTAATTATAGCAACTTAAAACAGTAAAAATCAGCAGTCTCTAAATAACTAAACAGGAAGCTTTCTAAATATCTAAGGAATCTGCTAGGGTTTTAAGAGAATGAATTCAGTTTGATTAGGAAGAAAACAACAATCTACCCCAGAACTCGGCCACCTTTACACAGATGCTTAGGATTCTGGCCTAATCAGTCACGCACACAATGGTGTTCTGAAGTGTTCTTGAAGTTGTAGACTTTCTTTACATGGCTTTTCTTACACATATGGTATTTTCTGCAAAATCGCTTTAAAGGAATGGCATTTTGAAGAAATGAAATTATTATTTTCTAAGTCTGACATATGTCTCTTTAGCAAACTTCACCTTTGTCCTCTAATTGCTTTGATTCATAATACCCTTCTATCAGTATTTTCACATCTCTCAAGACCTTGTACTTGCCAGGCAGGCACTTAAGCCACTGAGCTATCTCCCCAGGCCCTACTTTTTCACTTTTAATAATATACACACTGAACAATAGATGACAACACATTAAACTATGTAGCCCATTCAAAAATGAGAAATTAAACACTGATTCCCTAAGAACACAGGACAGAATAAAACTGAATGTTGCTTCTAAATATCTAAGGAATCTGCTAGGGTTATAAGAGAATGAATTCAGTTTGATTAGGAAGAAAACAACAATCTACCCCAGAACTCGGCCACCTTTACACAGACACTCAGGATTCTGGCCTGATCAATCACACACACAATGGCACAGTTGTGTCAGAATTCAAGTTACAAGAACACACACTCAGGTGAGTGAGCAAGCTTAACCATCTTATTGTCTATAGAAAGCCTCCAAGAACTATCAAGATGAAAAGTATGTGACAGAGAAAAGCAAAGAGTGTGGTACAGACTTCAGAAGGACAAGAAATAGAAATGGAAAGAACTTGGACAAACACAGAAGACAGTAGGCAGGAGGGCACATACACACCATAAAAGCTAAAGCTAATGCTGTGAAATACTGAGAGATTCATTCCATCTCTCCTTGCCCCTGCAAGTCAGCTACATATTGGCCCAATTATACATTTCTGTGCAGCAGAATACAAACAACATAGCTTAATTCAACAACAACAACAACAAAAAATAGCTTGATTTCATATGATGCTACTTTCTACCTCCACATTACTGAAACTTAAGATTTGGCCATAGGCTAGAAAATTAAAAGATGGCCTAAATAAATAAAAATACCCTTACATTTCAGTCTGTGTCTAAACTTACACATTAAAGTTTATACTATACACTTAGTTTACGTAATCAAATTACGTTTGGGTTTAGGTGAACCTTCTTATTAAGAAATAAGGGCCAGAGTACTAACCAAATGAATCATACAGAAAATAGAAACTACTCTTAATTAAACCTTCAACCCCACTTTTACGGTCTCAGCAGGGAAAAGGGCTACTTAACCTATTATGATAGTATGTTAGATTAAGGTCAGGGCTGGAAGGAACTCAGGAAAAATCAATGATATTCTTTATCCCCTATCCCTAGAGACTAGCACTCTACTGTAAACTTTCAGAATGAGACAACTTGTCATACGTTCTTATTCCTCAGTGTACTTAGAAGAGTTTCTGGCAGGACTAGGTCCTTGGTAATGGCTACTGAACTAGAAATTACATTCTCTGGGAAATGAAGTTCTTGTACAAAATCAGCTTACAGCCACTAGAGGCACTCTGGAAGGTACTGCTGTATGTTGAAAGAGAAGCAACAGTCTTAGATGTGCACTCTACCCTACAAGGTGAGACTTGAGGTGAGCCCAAAAGGACCCACAGATTTGTATGTACAGAAGCTTAATATGGGGATCACCAAAAAACAGAAAGGTGGGGCTATTAAGAATTTTCTGCTATAAAGAATTGTTTTGAAGGAAATGTTGGAATGACTTCTTTTGCCCACTTCAGCACAGAAACAGGACTCATAAGGCCAGAGCTCAAGTAGGATTCGCAGAGTAACAGCAGAGTGAGAAATCACTACGCTGGAACACAGCATATAACTACCGCCACGTTGATGATATCTGCATGTCCTCATTTGGGTTGCTACAAAAACAAGTTCTACTGTCCGCAAAACACTCAAATATCTGAAATCAGAAGTTGTACTTGGGGGCCAGAGAAATGGGTCTATGGAATAACCACTTGCCTGGCAAGCACAGGGGCCTGAGTTCAAAACCCCAGTTCTACCAAAAAAAAAAAAAAAAGTTGTACTTGTAGGGGACATAAGCCTCTTCCAAGATAGTCAAAGTATTTTTAAGTCTGAATGCCTCCTTAAGAGAGGATGCTTGTTGGGGAGATAGCTCAGTGGCATAAGTGCCTGCCTAGCAAGTGCAAGGCCCTGAGTGTGATTCTTATTGAGAGAGAGAGAGAATATGCTTTCTTTAAATAAAATCTTACACATGATGCCAATACATCAATAAAATAAGAATTGCTTTGGCTGTAGCCAGTAGCATGGAATCCGGCTTAAGGGACTGCCATACATCACCACAGCTGGAAAAGTGGAAAACTAATGATCTAGTCAAAATTCTTCACTTGATAAGAGACCTGCTCAGGCAGTGAACAGAAGAGCGAAAACTAGTCTTCCCAAGTATTTTATGCTGCTTCTAAAAACCAGAAGATACAGCTCATACTCACCATCTTTGTTCAGCCACTGCTTTCTCGTTCTGTACAAAAGGAGTTTGTTGTGTACGTATGGTAAAAGAAACTTGACACACCAGCTCTCCACACCAAGTTTGTTTTCAACCAGTACGATGGGGCTCCGATTATACCTTGCTTCAGGACATGGAATCAGGCCAATTTCATCTCTTAATAAAAAACATAACAGAATTAAAGATAATACTGGTTTCCTCAAAATCCCCCCCCCCCCCAGATATTTCTTTTTCTTTAAAATTTTACCTAACCTACTATGGTAAAAACAAAAAAATATATAAAATTTGCTGGTAATGCCAAGAATATGGGGGAAACAGCACAATGGATTATTTCTGACAACAAGATTAAAAAATGCTCTTACCTTTGTATGACAATTTGAAAATACCTTTTAAAATTTTAAAAACTGTACTGTATTTGGTAATTGCACAGATCAGAATTTATCCCATCATCAAGTATGCAAATAAAGGTTCACTGCAACAAAACAGGAACCAATCTAAATGTGTATTAGTGGATAATCTACAAAAAGTGTAGAGCCTATCCATGTACCAGACTATTAAAAAAAAAACTAAGTAGATCTGTTCATGTCAGCATAGAAAGGCTGTCAAGGTATGCCAAATAAACAAAAAGCAGGATCCTGAACTCAATATGTATGATTTTCTACTTAACAGAAATATAGGTATGTTAAAAAATGTTTGGAACAATATTTAACTGTACCAGAGAGGAATGTATTTAGAAAGGATTTTATTTTTATAGAATTTAAACTTTTTAGTCACTTGTACTATTCCTATTTTTTTTTTAAAATGTGAGTACTGGCCAGACAGTCCAGAGGCACAAGCACCTGCCTCGCAAGTACAAGGTCCTGAGTGTGATGTCTGGAACCAAAAAACAACAACAAAACCCCACTATAAAAATGTATACAAATATTTATATTTGCTTGCTAATAAATATGGAAACAAACAAATTATCAATTAAAGCAATGTAGCTGAGACTTTAATAAGTTTTTCCTATGTTTTACATTTAGTATTTTGCAAATTTTTATTTAGTTTTTATTGTGCATGTTTGCAGTACATAATGATTACTCACAGTGGGGAGTTGGTACATGTACAAAACACATATTCTTTCTTTTTATGTCCCCTCCCCCTTTTTCTCTCCCACCTTCCACCATCTCTTGGTCCTACTTGGATTTATAAAAGATCAAGTATCTCAGTATCCTCTATATTTTTCTATGTGTAAAAAACCAACCCAATCAATGTCAAAACAAACTTCAGAACTTGATTATTCTGATCTATGGTAACATCTGTACTCTTCATCCACTTCAACTTTTAGGCTGAAAACCTACAATGCAGGCAGAGATTCAGAGATCAGAGCTCAGGACATGTGGTCACTGCAGGACGCAAAGCAGCCAGCAAGCTGTTGCACAGCCCCTCCCCACATTTCACCTCAAAGCTACAATTCCTGCTTTCACCAGGCATCCTTTTTCAAAGAGAAAATTCTTTAGTTTAATAGGTAACTCTGAATAACAATAGTTGAAATAAGTAATATTTTGAATGTTTATAGATCTTTAAATATATCTTCGAAACAAAATAAAAAGCTGATTTTCAGAGTTTGCGTACGGCACTACACACTGGTATTCCACTGTCAAAACCACAAATGACGGATGCAGAAGGGGGAAACCAGCTCAGCTGCAGGTTAGAATACAACTCTTGTTCTTCTGATGAGGTCACTATCATACCTTGGGAGGAACTGGTAGGTCTCAAATAAAACTCCTCTCGGAAATTCAAACCTGGACAGCTCAAAGGTAACCTATTTTTTACTGATCACTTCAGCAGAGACACAGATAGATCAATAACAAAAGGGAACCCTAAAGGATACAAGTCACTAAAACTTTTTCAAATGAATTTAACTCGGAAAAGGTATTTTGTCCTGACAAACACGTTCGATACATTCAAAGGTACTCCCTGGTACCTTCTCAAAGCCTCCTTTGTTAGTATCTGCAATGTATTTTTAAATTCTCAAAATGCAAAAATAAATGAAATAAAAGTGGCCTCAGACTTCAAAAAGCTAATAGTTTTTTTGAAAGGTTTTGTATCTCTGATAAAATGTCATCACTTTGTCCCTCCAGTTACATAAATAAAGTTCCGCTGGAAGAAGAGAAGCAATGTTAAGAAGGCATTGAGATGAATGTCCAGTATTTAAAAGTATGTATTTCCACTTATATTTGGTGATATTAACCTTGAAATAAAACAGATGCACTATTAGAGTAACTAGATGTACCTAGTATACCAGACTAATGTATGACAATCTGGTATGCACTGGTGTACCACACTAATGTATTTTCTGGTGTTCAGGTTTTGCTATATAAAGTAGGACCTTAAATGCAAAACAAAACAAAACAAGAACTAAAGAAAACTCCCGAACCTAATTTTTCAGGACATTCTTCTGAGATCTAATAACCACTTACAACACTTCAAAGAATTGCAAAGGCTGAAAGTACAAATGTTATAGTAACAAGAATAAAAGAATCTTGGCTTCTGGGCATAGTCTTGTTTTAAATTAAATTCACAGTAAAAGCATTAGCTATACCAGAAATAAAAGGCCCAACTACTAATTTGGTACCTAATGACAAAACCATCTGCACAATTTTAAAAACCTACTCTTCTAAGAAGCATTTCTAAAAATAACAATGCACTGGAGATAGCAGGTACTCAATAACTGCTTATAGAAAAACTGATTATTCTAGTACTTAGTAATAGCATTCAAACTGTTCTCAACCACTGTCACTCCTTAACCTTACAAAACTTCTGGTAACAAGCACCTGTACTGGGAACAACACGGGTCACACATAATGCCAGTTTGCCTCTCCAGATCTTGGTGGAGCTATCCATGAAGGTGCAACTGCCTCATATCTAATAAAGGAAGGGGTAGACCTTATCCATCTTTCAAATTTTATGAGAAACTCTGTCATTTGTATTTTAAAAAATAAAAAGTTTTAACAAAGAATGTTAAGCTTTAGGGGAAAAAAAAAAAAAAAAAAAAAACACCTGTAAAAAGGTAGTAAAACACACAAGCAAAACCAGGAATGTAATCAGTCTCTTCTACCACTGACAGTCAACGTGAACGTGTGAAGTCACTTGCCATCAGGACCCTCATCTCAAACACAGGAATAATACCCTCTCTCACTTGTTAGGAAAAACAAACTCTTCTTTTAAGATACTGTAGGTCAGCCAGGGAAGTTCTGTGGTTAACATATAATGGAAAGCTGAGGCAAAGAATGTTAGGACTTTGTTAAGTTTCAGGACACAAGATACAGTGTTTTGCTGCTTTCTAAAATTCATAGTGTTCACTTTATAAAGATAAATTGATCAGGACCCAAGAGATAACTCAACAGACTAAGCACTGCCTAGCCAAGCCCAAGGACTGGTTTGATTCCCAGCCCCACATGCCATGCTGGCCCCACCCCTGAGCACTGTGAGCCAGCCACCAAGACCTGGCATGGTGGCGCACGCCTGCAATCCCAGCGCTGGGGAGGCTGAAAGCAGGAGGATCACTATGACTCTGAGCTGCATAGTGAGACCCCCTACCGAATACATTAAAAAAAGATAAGTTGATCAGTAAGTTTCCAAATAACATGCATTTGATTTCAGCCTTCTATGCCTATACTCTTACATCATAGTCTGCTTTTCAGATAAGGTTGTTTTTTAGGAGGACAGGATCTCACTATGTAGGCCAGGCTGACAATGAACTCACGTGATCCTTCTGCCTCTGTCTCCCCAGTGCTGGGATTACAGGCATGCCCCATCAGGCCTGGCGATATAAGAATTTAGCCCTTCTTTTTCTAGATTTACATTTCACCAGACAAGAAAACTAAGATCCAACAGGGTTAAAGGGGTTGCCTAAGGCTACATTGCTCACTAAATTAAGAATCTGGGCCTCCTAACACTTACCCCAAAACCCTAAATTGAAGAGCAAAACAGTATTTAGAGCAATTGCTTCTGGGCTGCTGGCAGCTTAAATTTTAACTTCATACTCAAAAAAAGGTGGAAAATAGGAAAAACACAAAGTAAAAGCCATTTGTCACCACTGTTAGTGTTTGGACATGTATCCTTTTATCATATTTTCAAAAAGTAGGATCATACTGAATTTAATCTTTTTTTTTTAAACAAAATTTAGCCATTCACACACATTTTCTTATAGAATTACTCTCAAAGGCTGCAATAAATGTGCTATAAATTCCAAACCATTTCTTGCTATTTCCTCACAAATCAATCTTGTAAGAGGACTTTGTGATGCTTTCCCTACCAGTTCATTTCACTGTTACACAGTTAGGTTTCTAGTCATTTACGACTCTTTGTATTTATCAGTGATTTTTAAAGACATCAAGGTTTGAGACCACACTGAAGTTCTAACCCCTTGTGATGAAAGAGACACTACTAGGCTTAATTCTTAGGTTACTCTTAAAGATCCTATGCAATGGGGGCCAGGGTGATGGCTCAGTAGAATAAGCACTTCCCTGGCAAGAGCAAGGGCCTGAGTTCAATCCCTGGTTCCGCAAAAAAAAAAAAAAAAAAAAAAAACTACATAGGGAATCACTGTTAATTCTTTCAAAATATCTTTCTTATAGTTTTTGCCCCTTTTCAATCTGTGTGTTGAATTTTTTTAAAGCTCCAACATGGGTAAAGACTGTGTCTATTCTTCTTACCAGTCCATCCCAGCTCCTAGCCCTTTACAGTATATTCAGTGAGCAGTATCATGATATGATGCGGCTTCTTTGTTTTTTTTTTGTATAAACAAAAAAAAAAGAAATTAGGCCGAAGAGTCAAGAACTTCCATAATCTGTTCTACAGCACCCTCTAAACCACATTTCACCACACTGGACCGATTCCCTGCTCCCAGAAGCCTTTGGCTCCCCCTGGGTCCCCCCCTAAGAGGGGTCCTGCCCCAGAGTCACCCACCCTCCTCTCCACTCCTAAGGGACTTGGCCAAGTGTTCACCATATCACTGATGCAACCTTTACCCTAAACTGTTTTGCGGAATTGATTTGCTCTTCATGCCGGTAAGTTTTTGGCCTCCATCTAGATGTAAACCATGAAACCCACTACTCACTGGGCATATAGGACCATTCTATATAGATAAATTAAATTTGAAAATTCAGTTCCTCACTCACATTAGCACACTTTATGTGCTTAATAGGTACACATGGACAATATAGCTAGCAGCAGTTCTAGAACATTTCCAAGTACAAGTACTTCCTATGAAGATGGTACTGTTAGCAACTCAAGAGCAATATTAAATATTTTACAACAATATAGAATATATGTTAAATATTCTATAAACAAAACATTCAATAAAGTAAAATAAAAACAACCTATAATTTGCTGGGTATGGGAATCTTAGCCTTAATTACAGTGCAAACAGCTGTCTTCCATAAGAACACAGGATGTGTCCACTAAGATGATAATGCCCCAGGACACTAAAATGGGGAACGCCCATTCCTGGGTCAAGGAGGATTCTCCATGAGTCACCTGCATTGGGATCTAACAACACTTTGTTTGTTTTTGTATAGTATTTTCCCATTTTCAAAGTGCCTCACATTCATCAAGGGGCAACTAGTACTGTGTGAGATGATTTTCCTGTGTTCTCATCAGATCAAGAAGAGGGGCCAGGGATATGACTCAGTAGAATAAGCACTTGTCTGGCAAGCTCAAGGGCCTGAATTCAATCCCCAATTCCACTAAAAAAAAAAAAAAATCAACAGGAAACTAAGGTTGAAAGACAGTAATCTATCTAGATCTGACAGCAATAAATACCATGTCTCAATGCATCTTAGGTTACTTCTGTTACAGGCAACAGGGTTAAACAGAAATATTATAGGCAGTCAGTCAGGGCCAGGCCTTCAAGGAGACAAGATGGAAGGCAAGGTGACTTTGCAACTTTGAAGAGACAGACACTCCAGATAAGGGCCACATCTCAAGACCAAGACAAGGAGGAAACAGTTACATACTTCCCTAGGGAAGGGCATCAGGGGTTGATATTCTAAATAGGTATCCATCACCTAGAAACAGCCCAAATGAGTCACTAGCCCAACCCTCAACAGGAAGAGACCCTGTCCCACATTCATGACCACTTGCTATATGACTCGCTTTCCCATTTGGTACTGGATTTAATCAATTTTACCTGAGCAATGGTGCTTGTAATCCCATTGGTTGACCATAGTTATGTCCCGTCTCATGCCCAACTAAGGGAGTTCCTATGTCTTCTCCACCACCTTAGACCTGCCTTACCACATGGTTTTCCTCTATAAAAGTCCCTGGAAGAGACTGCTGGGGGGGGGGGGGGAACCTACCCACTCGGGGCCCCCTCCTGTCCCTCTCCAGGACAGGAGCTTTCTTTCCCTCAATAAATCTACTCTGCTCATAACCTCCATTTGTTCCTAAAATTCATTCTCTGGTTTTAGGGAACACGAACTTGTCCAGGTCAGGTTGGGAGATCATTTTCCCTGTGTCATTTGAAGGTTCCCTTATCATTTGGGGGGTCACCCACGTGAGATTAGCAGTTTTTCTCCCTGTATCATTTCTATGTAGACAAAGTCAACATATTTAACAAAATAGATGTTGCAAAACTTACCTATCTCATGTTTGGAGAAAAAAATAATTTAAATTTATAACTCTGCAATTAGATCCTAACTTAAAAGGTAAAACATGCTTTTCTGAAAATCCCATTATAAGACATTTTAAACCATGCACAGTAAATTATTTAAGACTTTTTTACTGCAAGGAATAGGGACTAACATACAGATACTGACTAATATTAAATCATGAACTAAAGACTCACAATACATATTACTTCAAACTACAAATACCTAATGATACCTCAAACTTTAAAATCTTGAGGGATACAAGTGCTTATTATAAACTGCATACTAATGGAGAATTTGTTAATGACATTTCACAGCAAAAATACAAAGGAACATTAAAATCCTTCATGAGTTTTGATAAATGTGATCCAGAAGAACTGGGACGTGTTTCAAATTGCACTATCAACCTACAAACCAATTAACAGCCGCAGTTTCTTCAAACATGATATTCCTTTAATCTACCTCAAACGAGAGAAACTAAAGTGATTACTGTATTCAACTTCTAACCTGTTATGTTATTTCTTCTAGAAAAGTACTGCCAATGATCAGAAAATGGACCCTTCATTTTCCCAACTTTTTTTTTTGGAGGATGTCTCTCTATTGAGACTGACACACAAGGCACCCAAGCATTCTTCAGGAGGCCCACCGACCACCATGGTTACCAGGAAATCACTCCAAACACTCGTTTGGAAAAAGGCAGCAGCCATAAGCGGAAGGGAAGAGGAGGACGCTGCCTGAGGTGGCAGGTGTGTTTTGAGGTCAGCAGTGTTTTGTTTTTAATGAAGCACAAAGTAGCAGGTCTCCCACTGTACACAGGGAGCAGACATCTGAGGGCTTCCTTAACTCTCATAAACACCATCTTGGTGGAAAAGAACACTTTATTTAGAATATGTAGTCTTGACACTTCTTTCATGCCAAAAAAGCTGAAGGGGTTGGAGTGCTTTAAAAAGAATAATTCATGTGCTCCTGTTGAAAGGATGAATTATTAAAAATAAACCTCACAAAGTAAACATAATGCAACAGTGGATTCCAGATTCTCTCCCGGAAAGCAGACGAGTGGAAGGAAGCTACCCTCTTGCCTCTTCCTCACAATGCGGTAGGTAACTGCCACCAGCTCCTTCTCGCTAGTCAAGTAAAGGCAAACTTTCAGAAAGTGTACCACACGAGCCCGTCTCCACAGCCTAGCGCCAGCAAAAGGGAGCTGAAGGAGGTAGAGACGCGCGTTTCGGTTCTATAGTAACCCGATGAAGAAGGCAACAGCGCAGGAATACACGCTCACACGCTTCCCCGTAACCAGGCATCCGCTTTTGCCAGAACGCGCCCAAGTTTCATCTGCCTTATGCACGCACTGTGCTACCGAGTGCTGAAAACGCTGTCCACGTCCAAAGCATCGTGTTTTATCGGAGTGATTGACAGGTGAGTCGAGAGCGCAAAGTAGTCAGACTGCCTTGAATTAGGGAAACGAAGGTCTGGGGGTTTTGGTTTTGCTCTTCGGTGGTAAGAACAGCGGTTACTGCTCTTAGCAACGCCCGGGACGCGCCCCGGGAGTTGCGTTTGCAGCCACACTGCGGCCAGGCCGGGGACCTGGGGGAGTCCGCCGAGTTTCGCGAACTCCTGGCAAAGGGCGCGGAGGGCGGAGGGAGCCGGTCGCTCCCGGGCACGCGTCCGCCGGCGCGGCCCGGAGAGGAGCGAGCAGCCGCCGGCGCCCACAAAGGTACGCCCGCCCGCTCGCCCGCTCCGACGGGCTCAGGGCCGGGGCCGGTGCGCCCGCCGCCCAGCGCCGCCCCCCGAGCGGCCCGGCCGCCCCCGCCGCGCGGGACCCAGGGCGCAGGGGCGCGCGACTCACATGTGCGGGTTCCTCCTGAAGGCGTTGGTGATGTCCTTCACCACCCGCTGCACCAGCACCGCCACCTCCTCGCTGCTCTCGGCCATGTTGGAGGCGGCCACGGCGGCTGGAGCGCGCCTCCGGGAGAGCCGGGCCGCGGGCGGGAGCTTGGAGCGCGCGCCGGCTTCTGCGCGCCCCCGCCGCCGCCGCCGCCGCCGCCGCGGAGCACTTCCGGGTCAGCCCGCCGGCGCCGGGGCGTGGCGCCCTCCGGGGGGCTGAGCTGCGCTGGCTAGGTATGGGCCGCGGACTCGGCGGATGGGGGACCGGATGGGGTGGGGGTTCAGGGAGTTAGTGGGCTCGGGGTCCTGGGGAGTCGGGGAGTCCGGGGGCCCGGGACCCGACGGCTATGAGTTGAGCCTCTCGCGTGGGAGCAGACCCCAGCGTTCGTTTGCCTCCACCCTAGGCGCTGCTTCTGAGCTTCAGTCCCGGCAGAACCGAGGCGCCTGGGTATTGGGGCGCTCCCCGCGAGCCGGCCCGCAGCGCCCCAAGCTGAGCTGATCAGCGGGGCTGCCCGCCGTGGGGAGCGCGCTCGCCCGAGTGTCCCAACCCCAGTGCCGCGGAGGATGAGTACTGGGTGGCACGTGCTGATGGCTTCCGTTTATACCTGCATGTCCCTTGGGACCCGTGAAAATGAAATCAGCCCTTTAAAAATATAAATTTTTAGGGTCCAGGGAGATAGCTCAATAGAGTAAGAGCTTGTCTGGCAAGCCCAAGGGCCTGAGTTCAATTCCTGATTCCGCTAAATAAATAAATAAATAAATAAGTAAATAAAAATGTTTAAATTGAAAAGATGAAAAGGAAAGTAAAGGGAAAATTTGCCCTCTTTATTGAGGAAGTAAAAATTTTTTAGATGTGGCTGTATGCTGCATCTTTCATTCAGACTTTCTGTACTACAAATATTTGCAGAAAATAAATGAGCTCTCTGTGGGATTTTGAAGTCACTTTATTTTTGCCCTTTTGGAATAGAATACTTTGCCTTTGGTTCATTTTTTCTTCGGTACTTGAAAAATTGCTTTTGAAAACTTGCTGGGTGTGCCGGTGCATAACTGTAGTCCAAGCAATCCGGAGGCTGAGGCAGGAGGATCACCAGAAATTTGAGGCCAACCCTGACTTTAAAACAAGCAAACAAAAAACCTTAAAAAGCCAAGGTAGTGTGGCACTCAAAGTAGAGTTTATAATTGAAGCCAACATCTGTCCTAGATAAAATGAGTTGAGAAATAAGTGAAAGTGCTGGCCCCGCCCCCTGGGGGGACAAACTGAGATAGCAATTGAGACTGGGCGTGGTGGCACGCGCCCATAATCCCAGCACTTTGGAGGCTGTAAACTGGAGAATCACTATGAGTCAGATCTAGTAGTGAGACCCTGACCACCCTATAAGGCCCTTCCCTAAAATAGAGAAAGAAAATGAGAAATACATGTTAACTGTACTGTCCTTCCCAGTGGGTAGGCTTGTTAAGATTGGATATTGGCCTTGTGGTTTAAAAAAAAAAATAGAGATTTCACAAAACTAGAAGCAAGATGGGGCAGATTTAAGAAGTAAAATCAAACCTTATCTTAGGAAGCGTTCTGGAATGAAGCAGTTCATGAGTGGAATATAAACACTGAGGCCAAGTTTGACTTAGTTTCCAAGTCTTTTTTTATTTTTTTTTTTGGAGGTATCAGGGATCTAACTTGGGACCTTGGGCTTGCCAGGCAGGCACTTAAGGTACTGAGCTAAATCCCCCAATCCAAAGTCTTAATATCTTAATCAGAACCTGTGTCATTTCCTGAGGGCAGTAGCAACTTTGGGCAGCAGAATTCAAGGCAGAAACCTCAAAAATATGCCCCTCAACTTTATTTTTACCTTAAAATTTAGTGAAATTTTTTGCTAAATTTTAGTGAATATTTCATTTCCATGAAGTTCAATCCATGGTCAAAAAAAATTTTTTTTTAAATAACGTGTTGTACGTAAAGAAAAAACCCAAACCTAGTCTCCAAATGTTCAAGAAAAACTTTTTTCAGAAAGCTAATTGTGGTTCAATCTACCCCCACATAAATCCATGCACAGCCTTTCTAGGGTCGTTCTATGTCCTGTGCTTATGCTAAGAGTTCAAAAATTGTTTCTGTTATTAAAGACATGGGTATTGAAGTTTTTTAGTACTGGGGTATATCAGAACTGATCCAACTTAATTTTTCAGGTAAGAACTGAGGTCTAAAAAAGTTAAATGAAACTTATGGGTTCTTAACAATTATATATATAAGCATAGGGTATGAAAAATGTAGGATGGCTTTGTGGAAAGACTTCAGGGATCAGAAAATTACATTTTTGATGAGATAAGAACACTGGGACCCTAATCTAATTAAAGTAAATCAGATACAGTTTAGATATTACTGTTTCTGTTAATGGTGAACCCAAAGGATAAATAATTTAAAGCAAAAATAAAACATAATAGGAAATAGGGAGATTTCCTTTCACAGATAGGAAAGGGGTTCTAGGGCCAGCGAAACAGCTCAGCGGACTAAGCTCCTGCTTTGGTAAGCTCAGGGCTCCATCCCCAGTCACACAAGCTGCGCTGGCCCCGGCCCTGGAGCTCACTGAACTAGCAAATGTGTCGGTGTGGTGGTGTGTCTGGCGCCGCTCCCGTCCCGCGGAAGAAGACATTCAGACACTCAGCAACGGGTTTAGCAAGCCTTTATCGAGTGGGATGTAAGCCTCTACATGTGTCCGCTATCCGCGGCTCCTATCGTGCAAGCATGGCGAATCTCGTGATACAGCAAGCTATATAGATTTTACAAACCAATCACAACAGGAGGGGCCCAGGCACAGCAACAAAAACCCGGAAGCCGGAGGTGGGCGCTATCTTAGCAGACACGATGGGCGGGGGAGCCAAAAGCGGCCGCCATCTCAGAGCGGCTCCCAACAGTGGTGCACGCCTATAATCCCAGCCCTGGGGAGGCTGAAAACAGGAGAATCACTGTGAGTCCGAGCTGCGTAGTGAGACCTTGTACCAAATGCATTAAAAAAAATAGGAAGGGGGTTCTGAAACTGAAGGGGGAAGAAAAGAGGAATGAAAAATAAAAAGAAAAACAAGGGCCAGCTAAATAACTCTGCGGATTAAAGCGCCTGTTTAGGCAGAAGCAAGGCCCTGCCTTGTGGGCCCCACCCCCAGGGCACGCTGAGATAACAATTGAAACTGGGCTTGGTGGTGCACGCCTGTAATCCCAGCACTGGGAGGCTGTAAATAGAAGGATCACTCCGAGTCCAGTCTACTCAGTGAGACCCTGTACATCCTGTCCTAGATACAAAAAAAAAAAAAAAAAAAGGAAAAGAAAAAGCACTAATACACAATGCGATTATGTACCAACTTTCCAGGATAAATGTATTCATGATGTATCTTTTTTTTTTTTTTTTTTGGTGGAACGGGGCATTGAACTTAGGCCCTTGCACATGCCAGGGAAGTGCTTATTCCACTGAGCCATCTCCTTGGTCCCTTCATTATGTATCATATTTATTAATAAATATAATAAATGCTTTAAATAACCAATTATAAAACCATTTTTAAATTTCATTACGCCTGGAAGGCTATATAGTAGGCTTTATGTATCCCCAGATTCCACATGTTGCACTTTACCAATTATCCTACACTTTCTACCGTGAAAAGCCACTTGTATAGGTTGAGGATCCGGAAGCAAGGAGGATGTCAAGGTGATTTTAATGACGTGACATAGAGATGATCCTGTAGTCTATTTGTACTACTATTCTGCTTACATCACCATTAAGTGTTCTCTATATTGCATTTTTTTTTTTTTTTTTTTTTTTTTTTTTTTTTTTTGTCTTTTTGAGACAGGGTCTCACTATGCAGTTCAGGCTGGCCTTAAGCTCATTTTGTAGCTCAGGCTGGTCTCGAACTCACAACAATCCTCCTGCCTCAGCCTCCCGAGTGCTGGGATTACAAGCATGCGCCACCACGCCCGGCTTATATTGCATTTTTTATTTGATGTCTACTGCTGTGGCTTGTGTTTGGCTCTCTAGAGTTTGTGATTAATTCATGATCCTATGCTGGGATTATGGCTGTGTATGCTACACTCGCCTTGAGGTGCACAGCCCGAATACAATATAAGGAAGAGAGAGAGGCTTGCTAGCTGCCGCGGCTGCTGCTCCTCCCGTTGTGCTCTTGCTGCCCTCTGCCTGTGCCACCCGGCCTTGGAGCCAGCAGAGTATGGACTGAAACTTCTACAAGCTGTGAACTAAATAAATCTTTCCATCCTTAATTTTGAGTGGTGGATGTTTTGTTCCAGAAATGAGAGAAAAGAAACCCAGATAACATACAACACAAAATTTAAATGGTATTAAGTTTTTTGGGTTTTTTATTTTGTTTTGTTTGTGTTTGTGTGGAACAGGGGATTGAACTCAAGCCCTTGCACTTGCCAGTGAAGTGCTTATTCCACTGAGCCATCTCCCCGGCCTCTTCATTATGTACTATATTTATTAATAAATACAATAAATGCCTTAAATGACCTTCTGATAACATACAACACAAAATTTAAGTGGTATTAAGTCGTTCTCATGTTTGCATGGCATCATTACAAGATCAAGCTTATTTCTCCGTTAAATAGT
This sequence comes from Ctenomys sociabilis, assembly GCA_004027165.1. Taxonomy (NCBI): domain Eukaryota; kingdom Metazoa; phylum Chordata; class Mammalia; order Rodentia; family Ctenomyidae; genus Ctenomys; species Ctenomys sociabilis. The sequence continues at coordinate 51,242 of PVKA01001166.1, read as the reverse complement.
GCCATTCTGACAGTTTCAGAATTTCAGTCCATCTTTGGCAGGCTGAATCACAGAGATGGCTTGGTGCAAGGCTGGGATGGAGGAAAGCTACCCGAGGCATGGTGGCCAAGAAGCGGAGAGGGAAGACAGGAGCCAGGAAGAGAGGCAGAGCTTTCCAAGTGGAGCCCTGCACCTGGCCTTTCCCACCAGAACTTACGCTTGTAAGATCTGAAGAAGGGAATCTTAATATTCCCTGGGGAATATTAAAAGCCCCAAGGCCTTTTTAGAAGTGAGAAAATGCAGGCTCTCTACGAGCAACAAGCCAGCTTCAAGCAGCTTTGTGATCTAGAGCTGTCTGGTTTTGACACCTGCCTCTGTGCAGGCAATGCTGTCCCACCTAATGTAGGTTGGGGTGGCTTCCCCAGGCAGCCCACAAGACCAAACCCCTACCAACAAGCTCAGCGTCCCATCAGTCAAGTGTCAACCACAAGAGGGAAAAGACAAGATCCCCACCTGTTCCTCATCCTGTGTCAGAAAGATGATAGGGTCAAGGAGGAAATGCAGGGACAGTGAGAAGGGGAGACAGGCAGAGATGTAGTACATGGCCGATGTGTCAAAAGCTATAGAAATGATCACCTGGTTTCTGTAAATAGCCCTTTGTAAGATCTTTTTTTTTTTTTTTTTTTTTTTTTTTTTTTTTTTTTGCGGAACTGGGAATTTGAATTCAGGCTCTTGTGCTTGCCAGGGAAGTTCTTATTCCACAGAGCCATCTCCCCAGCCCCCTTTTGTGAGATCTTCACAGGCATAGAACAATTATTCTTACAGACTGGCTTTTGTCTATAAGACAAAACCTTCTAGAACTCCACAAATCTTAGACCACCTTAGCAACAATCTCATCCTAGCAACAAAGGCTAAGATGCTGATTGGCTTAAAGCCCCCAGAATAGTGGGCAGAACAAGGACACCATCCTGAGAAGCTCACTTTGGAGCTCTTCCTGCCTAGCAAACTTGCTGCTCAACAGCTTTGTCTCCACCTTCACAACATTGTAAGGAAATCTCTGCCTCACTCTACACTGCTGAGCCCCTCACTCTGCATCACAGGTATCTTTAGTTTTAAGCCAGCCTGGCTCGACTCAGACATTCCCCACCTGCGTGGGAGCAAGAACCAGCTTCAGCTAATATTCATGAATATAGGGGAATGAGAATACTAGTTACACAAAAGGGTTTTGTTGCTAAGCAGTGTTTTGTTCACTCCGTGTTTCATTGTCCTAAAGTATCATTTTTCTTTGCCCCACTTCTTCCTATCACAGAGGCCTAGGAGATCCATGATGTAATCTTTAGAAAAGAGCAGAACATACTGAGTGAGTTAGAGCCAACCTAGGGTCTGAATTTGCAGGTCCTTGGAGATGGGTACTCCTCTCCATGATGCAAACAGTGTCTCTTAGTGCTGAAGAAGTCAACTGCCATAGAAATTTTCTTACTAAAAGCCCTTTTCATGGATAACTAAATAAAGTTTTCAGTGTAATTAGGACAGACATGACAATCATAAACAGCTTCATAAATTATAATTTAAAAATATAGGAGCTTCATTTTGAAGAAGTATCACCCGAGACAGCTTTGATATTTAAGAGTGAAGGATATACCTCCTGTTCTCTTAAGACAATTATTTTGGGGTGGGGGGGTAAGAGTGGTGGGCTGCTTGGGTAGCATATGTTGGGTCCTGGGTTCAATCCTTAGTAGTACAAAATAAAGTCATTTTTTCAACCCAGAAATGAAACAATCTATATATATCTTATATTTCCCAGTTTTGCCCTATATCTAAGTTTTATGCCACCCTGGAGATTCATCAAAATTAGCATCAGAACAAAATTACCCATGGAAAATGAACTTTGTTAAATATTAAGTTATGCTTGTAAGTTACGGTATAGGTTCTGAAGCGGCGGCCTGGGAAGGAGATAAGGGCGCTTCTGTGTGACGTTATGCCTTTCTTTGATGTGCAGAAAAGACTGGGCATTAATTTAGATCGTCACATGACGATCCAAAGTTCTGAGCAGCCCTACAGAATTGCTTCTCGATGCCATGCTTTTGAGAAAGAATGGCTAGAATGTGCGCATGGAATTGGTGCTACCCGGGCGAATAAAGAGTGCAAGATAGAATATGATGATTTGGTAGAGTGTTTACTTCGGCAGAAAACGATGAAACGCATGAGTACCATCAAGAAGCAGCGGGAAAAGCTAATAAAGGAAGGGACGTACACCCCTCCACCTCACCACTTGGGCAAGGAGGAGCCCAGGCCCTGAGCAGGCAGCTGCCAATGGCTGAAGGATGATCTTCATGCTCTTTTTCCACTGCAGTTATTGTTTACTGAAAAACCTGTCAAATGTGTACAAATAAAGGAATATTATGTCCAAAAAAAAAAAAAATAAGTTACGGTATAATCTTTGTAGAGATGGATAGCCTGAGCTTTAGAAAGAAATATAAAACAGTAACTCCCTAATTGACATCTACTAACTTTAAGCACTTTAGTTTCTATTGGGTTAAGTCCTTCCAATCATCTGTGTATAAAAAGGACAGTGAAAAGGACAATATATTAGATTTTTAGAAGAAGGATAAATATTATCCCTGGAGAAAATGATTCCAAGCAGTTTTGTTTATTCCATGAATTTTAATGAATACTACTGCATGGAAGGCTGTTGGATGTTCACCAGTGACAGCCAGCCAAGGTCCTCCTGGGGGCCTTACAGTCTGATGGAACACAATGTTCAAATAGATAGATGTATAATAAAAAAAATTGCAATACATGACACAAAATACAAGGTACACATGATACTGTATGGATAAAGGCACAGCTTTAGACAGTGTGGCAAGAGAAATCCACTCCAGGTTGATGCTATTTAAGCCAACAAATGAAAGAGGAGAAGGAACCAGCTCTGGAAAAGCCTCATTAGTGTTGAAATGTCTATGAAGGCCTAAGAAGAAAAGAACTTATGTGGGAAACCTCAGGAACTGAAAGGCGGTAGTAGTAACTTCAGTAATAACTTTAACCAATTTTACAATATTTATAAAGTGATGTCAGGTGGTTGGCACTTGAATACCAATAGTGAGAATGATTGGCTATCTCTGATTTCTTCCCCTTTCTGTATCCTGTTTTTTTGCTGTTGTTGTGGAACCGTTCTCTGAGCTGAATGTTAAGTAAATTTGCAGAATAAAAGATTAGTGTGTTGTAAGGGGTATCAGTTAAGATCCTGCCAAGAAAACAAATCACACTCTATTCTAAGTAAAAAGAATTTAAAATAGGTCATTTGGGCTTATATAACGTTTGCAAGTGGAGGGCAGTGAAAGGAAACTGTCAGTAACTTGACTTGAGCAGGCAAACAAGCCCTTGTACCTTGTCCAAAAGCTACTATGACTCTCAAGAACTTCTGGAAGGCTCCACCAGCTTTCGCTGCTCAAGTGCTTCTCAAGAAAGTCACCTGGAGCCGGGTGTGGTGGCGCATGCCTGTAATCCCAGCACTTGGGAGGCTGAGGCAGAAGGATTGTTGTGAGTTTGAGACCAGCCTGAGCTCAAAGTGAGCTTAAGGCCAGCCTGAACTGCATAGTGAGACCCTGTCTCAAAAAGCCAAAAAAAATAAATAAATAAAAAAGTCACCTGGGTACATGTGTCAGGCTTGAAACAATCGTGTGAACAATTTTTCATTTTTTTCTGCTTTGCAAATCCTGTGCTCTTTGGTAGCAGGCTACTGTGTTCCACTATAAGATGTAGAAAGGGACAATGGTAATATCTGGATGATGGTGGTCCCAAGTTTCCAACAGACAACAAGAAGGCTTCACCTCTTATGTATTAGGAGTAGTGGTGACATAAAATACTTCCTGTTGGTTCTTAGATACTTGTGTTCCAGTTGTGAGCACTGTGACATCATGCACTGTGTGCTGCTTCTGACTGTATTTGTACGTGTAGTATAGCATCACAACCTACAGTTTACCTGCATCAGGTCTACTGTGTTCAACTATATTCTGTAAGGTCCGAGTCAAACAGACTCCATGAGTCAGACAGACCATGTTACTGAGTCACAATAGATTGTTAAGGTTACTATGGTTACTGCCCTACCCTCCAGCTTGTGATGTCCCTACGTGCCCCACAGCTTGCAGATGTTCTTAAGATAACCCTACCGAGACCGTCAGTTTCCGGAACAACAGGACCCTTCCGAGAATAACCCTCCCTAAAAACCACACCATCCAATTGTTGTAAAGGTCAATACAAGCCATCCTATCTGTTCAAATGTAAGCCCAGCTAACACACGCGATTGGCTTCTGTAACTCTGCTTGCTGCTTAGCCCACCAAAAATACTATATAACCCTGAACAAACCCAGCCTCGGGGTCGCCACGGCCCAGTTGCCTGGTGACCCTGTGCCGGCACAGCTTCCAAAATAAAATCCCCTTGCTTTTGCATGAGAGGACGTCTCTTGGAGTCTTTCTTCACACGGTGGGCTTCTCAGACCTAACAATTCCACTATATTAAATGAGCTGCTTCAAAACAGTGGGGATATGTGTCATGATAGCAAATCCTGTGGGTACAGTTCATTGAAAAATGAATTCTTTAGGCAGACAGCATGTCGTACTTATTCATTGCTGTGTAACAAATACAAAACAGTGACTTAAGACAGCATCCTACTTCTTACAGGTGTGTACATTACTTGCAACCCACTGGGGTGAGGGGTTATTTATGGTTTTATAGCTGTGGTCAAACAATACCTGAATGTCCAAGATTATTTCTGATGTCTTGATACTCTCTTCTCTCTTTGTGTGGCATTTCCAGGCATATCCTGGGCTTTTCACAGCATGTAATCTTAGAAGATCATATGTGACAACTGGCTTCCAAGTGACAGGAAGTGATTAGGGGCACAACCTCAGTTCTGCAATATTAAAATAGTCAAAACTGTCCCAGCATTTACTCAAGTTCTAGAGAATGGAGAAACATCCATAAGAGAATATGAAGAGAATTCACATTGCAGAAGAGATTATTTTTCTACTTCTGGAAAATAAAATATCTACTACAGATGGTAAGTGGGGTGCCAAGAAAATAAATAAGGCACCCAGTTGTCTGTGGATAGTGGGAGAAGAAATTGGAACAGGAAAAAACAAACTACTGTTATTGTTTTTGAAGTCCATTGTAAACAGTCCATCAGATAGCTCGTTGGTTTACCTTGGTCTTCACTGCTGAAACATTTGGTGTCTAGTAATACCTCTAGCCAGATCAGCTTGGGGGCTTTGAGGTAGAGCCTATACTGTTGACCATAGATATGATCTCTTATGGCTACACTGTTTCTGAGTCCATTTGAGTGAGCACTGCTAGGCACAATTGAGTGTTCCACTCAGAGAATCTATCATTTCAGTCCCTTAAGGTTCCATAATGCTACAGCCATTATCTTTTGGGTTGCTCTAACATATTGTGAAGAAGGGTCTGCAAATAAATGTTCTCTTCTTCAGTCACATACCTTCTCCATGAGGCCATTGGTGTACAGAGAGGAAGATATATCATTGTAACAGAAGTAAGCGCCATAGGCTCATTTATTCACCCAACTGGTATCTTCGGGAATGACCTGAGCCTTACCTTATATGTGCCACTTGTAGCATTGTGACCCAGGGAGCCAGGTTGCCTCAGTTGCTCTTCTTTCATTGCTGGGACCAATACCTGACACCCAAAATGAAGGAAGGCAAGGTTTATTTAGCTGACAGTTACTGGAGATTTCAGTCCATACTCAGCTGTCTCCAAGGCAGAGCAGTGCATGGCTGAGAGCAACCTTTCATGGTGACAGCAAAGAGCAGAGAGAGAGAAGGGAGTGGCAGCAGCTTGGGCAGCTGGCCAGCAACTCATTCTCCTTACATTGTAATGCAGATTACCTGCCCCAGGGCAAGTGCAGCGTCCACACGCACAATAATCACAAATTCCAAAAGCTGCCCCATGACTGCCTGAGGCTTTGGGGGAACACCTATGCACAAACCATAACACAGGTAAACCTCTCCAGACCACCACTCTAGACAGACTCTTTAGGCTTCAGAGATCAGAGAACAGAGAAAGAACACCTCTGGCCAGCTTTAAGAGCACAATCCCACTGTCTAGTGCGGCACAGGCTAGGAAACAGTTATTCAAGGATGACTTAGCAGTAGACAACTACGCATGTGCTAGTTCAGTCAAAAACAGAAGAATGCAAATATGTGATAACCACCTGTATAAGAGTTACACAATAAAATAATAGGTTGCTCTCTCTTGCTGCTGTCTGCTCTTTACCCCATGCATTCAGGCTGGCGAGGTGAGTGTCCCAGCCACTAAATGAGTAACCAATCTAGACTGATTATTGTGCTACATGACATGGGCATGTAGCAGTGATGTTTACACAGCAGTAGTGTAGCCTGCATGGGGAACTGCTCATGGCGTCCACGAAGGACATGATCTTGGTGAATGGGCTGGCCGGCACATTTGGGACAGTGGCAGCCCTTCTAGTCCCCTTTTCAGGTCTGATTCATGATGCTATGGATGCCTTGGCCAGGCTGAGGGGTGTGGAAGTGAAACACCAAGATAAGCCAAGATCTATAAAAGTTGCACTGGCAAAGGAGAAAAATCAAGGGGGCTCTCGGTGAATGGGACTACCCCTCAAGAACTGTGGGGACACTAAAAGTCAATTGTCAGCAGACCTGGATGGACCTACCAGCGGCTGGCTTAGCTGTAGATAAATTAGATGGACAGCCTTTCGGTGTGTTGCTGACTCTGTGGAGGCAGTTGCACCCTGAATAGCGACACTGGCCAGTGGGCCAGGGCCAGAAGGCCAAAGTAGCCCCTGTGAAGCAAGAAGAAGAGACACTAGCCTCCTTTTACACCAACTAGGCAGGCTAAGGTGCCCAGGTCTTGGGCGTCCCAGGAGATCAAAGAACCATGTATAGTTGGCTATTTGTCTCCCTCAAAATGTGGTACATATGCTAACATTGGTGGATACTGGAGCTCAATCAGTGCTAATAGATGGCCACCCAGACTGTTTTACAGGACCTACTATGTGCATAGAATGGTATGGAGGTCATTACATCATGGTTCAGAAGTCCTGGATGACTTTGGGTATCGGATGCTTCCCCCCCATGCCCATGTGATATTTATGTGTCCCCAGTTGCTGAAATCATATGAGGGTGAACATCCTGACAAGTGCTCAGCTACACACCATGTGCAATATGCACGGTAAAAGCCATTGGGGCTGGCCAGATAGCTCAGTGGACTAAAGTTCCTCCTTAGGCAGAGTGCAGTGGCACAATCCCCAGCATGCTGTGCCGACCCTGCCCCTGGGCATGCTGAGATGATAATTGAGACTGGACATGGTGTTGCCTATAATTCCAGCACTTGGGAGGCTGAAAACAGGAGAATCACTATGAGTCCAGTCTACATAGTAAGACCCTGTAGATCCTGTAGACCCTGTCCTAAATAAATAAATAAGTCATAGTATGAGGATATCTACACCATGCATTGCAGACTCTCCAGCATGCCATGCAACTTGTGTTCATGAAACAACAACTGCTAAGGTCATGAAGCAATGGGACAGACCATCTTGAATTGGAAAAAGCAGTGGTTTGCACCCTGCACAGAGCCCTTCAGTATGGCTGATACAGAAGATGGATGGGACATGGTAGGTGACTATAACATCTCATCCTGATGCTAGCAGTCAGGATCAATTTGCCTTCATCCAGGAGGGCAAGCACGTAATAGATCTTTCAGATGTGACCACAGGCTATTTGTGTGGTGCGACCTTCTGTCATGACCTGATGGCCCAGGACTTGGCCACCTGGACCAAGCCACACTCTCCATCACTATTTCATTGTATGGATATTATGTCAAGCTTTGATTGCCTTGCAGATTTGAAAGCTATCGCGTATAGTCTGAAGGAAGCTTTAGTGGCATGGGAGTGGGCTGTGGACAAGACAGGACCCAGGAAAATGGCTTGTAAGTCAAATTCCTGGCTATTATATGGTCAGGTAAAACCAGACCCATGACAGTATACCAATTACAGGATGTGAGCTTGCCAGGCTTTTGTTTAGAGGTACCACACCTAGCTACCCCATTGTGCTCTTTGTACCAGATGATCCAAGTGGGTACAATATGGGGCTGGACAGAAACGGCTTGCTGCATAGACAACCAGAAGCTCCTTTCCAGGACTCAAAAGGGACAGTTACACAGATACAAGCCTTTTGAGTCACTGACCTGAACCTGCCATTTACCCTAACAGGGAGTACAGAGAATATTGGGTTTGGCTGAGACCTATGGAAAATAACAGGGGAATCAGAATCACCCTGTTCAGTTTTGATCACAGTTGTGGAAGGGATCCAGAAGCTGGTATTCTCTGATTGACAAATAGCAGTGCTGTACGTTGCTCTACATGTCTGTGATGAGTCACAGGACAATAGACAATAAAAGTACAACAAAATACCCAACAGAGCATTGGTACAAGGCCCCGCTCTCATTCATTGCAGGACATACCTCCAACAGTGAGCCTCTTTCTTCCCCCTTTTTTTTTTTGGTGGCCAGCTCAGCTGCCTTGGGGTGGGGCTGGCACGGCATGTGGTGCCAGGGATTGAACCATGGTCCCCACATGCTTGCCTAAGCTTGCCTAAGCAGGCGCTTTAGACCGTTGAGCTGTCTTGCCAGCCCCAGGCCCTCTTTCTTGTCTAGCCCATGTCAGCTGAATTAGCAACAGTTTTGAATCCATGACATTGGCACAGGAAACACTACCCTTGACAAATGTGAGTCATGACACCTAGTCCCTATGCAGAGGAGAAAGAGAGACCCCTGGCTGACATCTGGTGTACCAGTAGGTCTGGTCTTGGCACAGTGGACAGCAATTACAGTCTAGCCTAGTTCCTCGACTGGAATAGGCAGGTAGAGCCAACAGGAAGAGTTATGGGCAGTGTGGCTACTTGTGATGCATGAAGAAGGTCCTGTACATGTCTGTTTGGACAGAAGGGCCATATTTAGAGGTCAGAAGGCCGATTCTCTGGTTGTAAGCTTGGGCAGCCTGGGGTTGGCAGGTAGGACACTGACCCTTACCGAGTGCGGACTTATGGCAATCATATGGGAGCACAGCTAAATAACTATGTAGTGTGTCATGTTTCAGGATATAAGCCCCTCCTCTTACCAGGGACTGACTTAGCAGATGCCTTGATGAGGGTAGCCCCTCTCCGAGGGTTACCTTCTGCTGTGGCACCTTTGATCTACAAGAAACTGGGACATGTAGAACCCTCAACCATGCGAGTTGTACACAGTGGTGGTACCTGGACTTGACTTGTACAGAGTCAAAACCTACAGTAAAGGCCCGTCTCTAGGGCACACATTTGGCCCCATGGAGCAGGAAGGTACCCATGATATACCATACCATGAGAGCATCCCACCTGCTACAGAGGTAACAAATGGATTACATCAGGCGCCAGTCTCTCTCACAGGGGCATAGATATATGTTGACAGCTGTGGATACAGCCACAGCTGTAGGCTTCACCCACCCTGCTCCTTTCGCTGAACAGGCTTATGCCATTAAGACATAATAATGATTGACAGCTGTATAGGTGATGCCACTAGGAATAGCATCTGACCAGGGAACCCATTTCCAGCAGCTCAGGTGCAGCAATGAGCCAGAAACAGTCATGTCAGATTGCGCTTCCATGTGCCCTATCGGCCACAGGCTGCTGGTATGATTGAGAGATACAACCAAACTGGCCTACTTGGCACCTGAGTTCATGGGGTCAATGTGGGTCTTGCCTCAGGCAGTCAACTGATCAATGACCAGCCCAGGCATATGGATGACAGCCCATGGGATGCCTTCTGAAAGCAAAACCAGGTTGTCTATGCATCCACTCTACACAGCAAGGCCCACAAGTAATACAAGGGGCCTTAATCCTCCCTGACTTGGAAGTGACATGGCCTGGAAGCCTTTATTAATAGATTTGGAGTAGGACCCCAGACTCCCTGGTGGGGAACTGGGTGTCCCTCCTGCAGCCCTACGAGGAAGGACTGAAGCACGCCAGAGAAGTACAGCCCTGGACTCCAACATGGCCCTTGAAGGCTGGAGCCACCATCCTATAAGAGAGTGAGACTATAGCTGCTTGGCCCATCCCCCAGCCCTGACTAGGGAAAGGTGGACCTAGCCCTGACTCCCCTGCTTCCAGTAGCAATGCCACAATCCTATCACAGGAGGAACGTGTGGCCTGTGTCTTCCTGAAAGAGTGGGATCTCCCTATAACGGTTTCTCTTTCTGTCCTGTCCTTCCAACCGGAATGAGCCATGTTAAAAGCATTGTCTCCTGGGCACACATTTGCCTATCTACACCAGTAATTGCATGTTTGCCTGTATGCACCATTAACTCTGTGTTCTGTACACAGCTAAACATGTAATTAAACTGTAAATACACAGGCCACTCTCTCTTGTTGCTGCCTGCCTTTTGAACTGATATCTGCCCTCACACATTCTTTTCCCTGGAGATCTCTGCCAAAGTACCTCGTTAGGCCCCCAGCCAAAACAACTTTTTGGCTAACATAATTACTTGGTTTCTTGCAGTCAGGTACTCAGTCCTGATAGCCTAATATCAGGCCCAGAACCATTTCTCAAATGGATGCTTATCCACAGAAGAATATTGCTTTCTACCCCCAAATCCTGAGGCTAGTGCCATGACATTGTTGTTTGCTACTGTGAGAACATTCCAGTCTGTTGTTTCAAGTCCCATTCAGTCTGTTGAGTCATAGCCCACAATCAGCTTGTAGGGACTTTTGACTTACTTTAGAGCTTCCACTTGCTTTGGAATTCAGTCAGAACTGTGGATTCTTCAGCTAATGACTCAATTAACATTCACCCAGAATGTGTATTGCTTCTGGAATCAAAAGAGGTCTTCATGTTTCTCAGCAATTGAGTGTGCAGACTGAAACACCTTGCCCTTCCTGCACGTTGGTAGAAATACTGTGTATGTACCTGGCAAAGGACTCCTGGAAACCTCGCTATCTTAGCTACTTTTCTTATTGCTGGGACAAAATACCTGACACCTTCAAAGAGGAAAGGTTCAGCTCACAGTTCGTAGAGGTTTCATCCCCTACTTGGCAGGAGCATGACAGAACAGAAACAACTCATGGTGTGGCAGGCAGAAAGCAGCAAGTGAGCCTCCATTTCCCTTTTATCCTATGTAGGTTCCAAACCTTTCAGTACCCCACACCCAGAACTATGAAGCCAACCAGTGGATGAACCTTAATTTCATACCACACCCTTAATCTACATTGAAACACCTATGATGCAGTGATCTCAAAAATCCCCACCTAGGGCCAGGGAGATGGCTCAGTGGAATAAGTGCTTCCCTGGCAAGTGCAAGGGCCTGAGTTCAATCCCTGGTTCCACAAAGAAAAAAAAATCCCCACCTATATCTGACGTAGTAGTGGACTCTGTCAACTTAGCACTTGGGAAGCTGAAGCAGGATGATTGCTGTGAGTTTGAGACCAGCCTGGGCTACAAAGTGAGCTCAAGGCCAGCCTGAGTTGCATAGAAAGACCTCGTCTCAAAATGATGAAACAGCAACATGAGGTTCTCAGAGATTACTCAGTGAACTCCTGGTGCATTGGTCATCATGATGTCGAAGGCCAAAGGCAAGACTCGGAGGCAGAAATATGGTTATAACATTAACTGAAAGCATCTGAACCAGAATGCTTGACAGAAGGCAGCACCAATGGAGTGCTCCAATGTCCAATGTGCCTGGTGCCACACCGGATCTGTAGGGCAGAACCTGGCACAGATGGGTCTGGCCATGGACCCCCAACAAGGCTGTTCTCATCTGCAAGAGAAAGGTGAAAACCATGGAGATGGGCATAGAGGAGAGGCCCACAGAGCTTGTACGGAAGCCCTATGTACTAAATGACCCGGAAGCGAAGGCCAGCCTCCCAGAAAAGAAAGGGAATACCTTGTCTCAGGACCTCATTGACTATGTACACCCCATCGTGGAGAACTAGGGGGAGGACTCTAAGGCCACGGCCTGGGATGAGGAGAATTATTATCAAGATACCCCGAAACAGATTCAGGTGAGATTGATGTCTGAGCGCTTTTACCCAGTGGAGTGGCAAGCCTCTTCATTCATTGCAGAAGAGTAACATGGAAGTGGAATGATTCCAGACTGAGGACTCATTCTGGGCCAAAGAAGCTGGAGCCAAGGTGTAAGACAGGGAGGGTGTATGGCTTCAGAGGACGCTGGCTAATCCTGTGGAATCCAATTATACCCAAATATATGCACTTCCCTTGGGGAAGGAGCAATCTTCAAGGCACTAACTGAGTTTGCAGGGATCCTCTGCCTTTGTCTCCTGAGTGCTGGAATTACAAGTGTGTGCCACCTGTAATCCTTTAAAATGTCAACTTATATCCTTTTTTTTTTTTTTTTTTTTTTTGAGTACTTGAGATTGTTCTCAGGGCCTTGCATATGCTAGGAAAGCATCTCTACCACTGACCTACATCTCCGGCCTTCCAATTTATGTTCTTTTGGGGGCTCACAGGAAAGCCAGAACCTGCTGTTTTCAGAGTGGGTACCTTATTTGAAGATAGTCTATACACAATAAAACCAAAGGTATTTTTTCAAAATGACAAAAACAAAACAAAACAGAAAAACCACCTCTGAGAAGCTTTTGGGGTTGGAAGTGACATCTAGGCCCAAGCCATAACAATTACTAAGGTGCCAAGCTCCTGAATGTTTTAGGGGCTTGCTTTCCATTTTTTGTCATTTTTTTGTCATAATAAAGCTTTTAGGGGATTTTTTTTTTTTTTTTATTTCCTGAACATGAAGTCAAATCCCTAGAAGTAATAACAGAGTAGAGCTCCTCATTATCCACTTACAGTCTTTTGTGCATATTCAATATAATTAAACAGTTGTCAAATTAGTTCAGTATCTCTATTCTTCCAGAGAGTCTACATTTCCTGAGGCTTGGGAGCTTACTTGGTCTTTGCAGTTCTGTTCTTTGTCCTGTATGTTATGGGCTCTAAATACCTGAATGAGTGGACAGATGAAAGGATGAGAACAATAGGGAAGGATGGAATGACACGTGGTTTCCACATAGTAAAGAAGCAATAAAAGTCACCTAAGAATTCAGTTAGAAGCCTAATCATGAAAAACTTTAAGGTTATATTTTGGCTGTTGAAATTTTTCTGAAGGTTTCCAGGGAACCATTGAAAAGGTTTCCGTTTCTTTGATGAAATTCACTTATTTTTCAAAGATGTTCTCATCACTTTGTACTTTTTTTTAGTTATATACACATATATAAGTACACATGCACATACACATATATACTTACCTACACACTTTTGAGGGTCATTAGGCAGCAAAATGAAAAAATTCATTTAATCCTGGATCTTAGGTTTTCCTGGCACCTGGCGTAGCACCTGAATAGCAAAGCACATCAACATTTATCAGGTGACCTGTACCAAATAAATAAATAAAATATTAAAAAAAAACTTATTGTGAATAGTGATCAATTAAAATTCTATTTCTGGGGGTTCAATCCCAATCCCTGGTCCTGTTGTGCCGGCCCGGCCCCCAGGGTACACTGAGACAGCAATTGAGTGCGTGTGTGGTGGCACTAGCCTGTAATCCCAGCTCTTGGGAGGCTGCAAACAGGAGGATCACTATGAGTCTGATCTAGCAGTGAGACCCTGAACACCCTGTAGACCCTTCCCTAAAATAAAATTAAATAAATAAATAAATAAAATTCTATCTCTGTCTTTGATAACCCCAGCTAGAAATGTTTTCCTAAGATCTTGACCTTCATTATACTCTGGATAGTTTTTAGCATGTTTCATGTATTGCCTTATTTTATAGGTATTATGTAAATCTCCAATATGTTTTTCTAAGTTGAAGGTATTAAATTCATTTTTGTAGGAACCAGCCTAGGAATTTTTCCCTGGCTAGGGGGCAAACAAGCTTGAAAAACGAAAGACAGAGTTAGTTTGGAATGTGGGGGACCAGAAGGCTCTTGTCTTTGGGGGAAAGAAAGCCCCTAATTTCTGGATCACCTTGCTTTGATTCACTTAGACATGGGAGTAGCACAAGATTCATCTGCTTCCTATTATCTGCAGGACCTGTTCGGGTAAACAACTGTGCTGACCTTTCCCTAGACCTTGCAGCATGTTGGCGGCCCGCAGGCAGCCCAGGGAACAGAGGTTGCTGCCTCCCTCTGTACTTGCAGAGGGTGTGGATAAGGCCTCACCTCTCACTCTCTGGTCTTCCACCCATTTTCGATTTCTAGCAAAATAGTACTGTTCCTTATATGAGGCAGATGTTAAATAAATATTTATTTGAAAGAAAATATTATCTCTCTTTTTATTGTTAGTGCTCTGAGTACCAAAGAATTATATAATGAGACTTATGGTTCTCAAAATTTATCACTCAGTTGTTAAAATTGCTGTAAATATATTTTATTTTATAGTTTGGTGTTATTTTCACCAACTGAGTAAATACGGAGACTACAAGAAATCTTTCTTTTTGCAGTACTGGGGGTTAAACTCAGGACCTTGTGCTTGCCAGGCAAGCGCTTATTCTACTGAGCTATCACCCCAGCCCCAAGAAATCTTGTTTTAGAAAAAAGTTAGAAATTATATAGCTCTTAAATATTTTATTTACTTTTTCTGTATTTTAGGGAAGGGTCTACAGGGTGTTCAGGGTCTCACTACTCGATCAGACCCGTAGTGATCCTCCTGTTTACAGCCTCCCAAGAGCTGGGCTTACAGGCGTGCGTGCGTGCGTGCGTGCGTGCGTGCCGCCACACCCAGTCTCGATTGCTGTCTCAGGGAGCCCCTGGGGCAGGACCAGCGCAGCAGGCCCAGGGATCGAACCGCCATCCCCCAAATATTTTAAATTAAGATACAAACTATAAAATTCACCCTTTTCAAGTGTAAACATCAGTGGATTTTAGTTTAGTCACATATTTGGTTATTCTGCCCTCACTACTATTTAGTTCTGAAATATCTTAATTGTTTCCCCATGACGAGGGAATGTGTCTCCTGATATTTGCTTTGTTTGGATCTTTTTCTTGCATTAAAAGTCATACATGGCATAAGCTGTGGGGATAGTCCGGTGGTCTAAGTGCCTCCCTGGCACGTATAAGGAACCAGGTTCCATCCCTGGTACTGTATGTTGTGCTGGTCCCCAAACCAGGCGTGGTGGCACACATTTGTAATCCTAGTGGTGTGGAGGCTGAGACAGGAAGAACCCTTCAAGTGTGAACTGCATAGTTAGTCCCTTTATCAAATAAATATAAAATTAATGTTTTGTAAAAACAAAATTAATATGTTGTAATCTTTTGTCAAAAATTGAGTATAACATAGGAGGCAATAGAAACAGGTAAATCGGTCTTTTATAAGATGTTTTAGGGTTGATTTGGCTAGAAGCTGAGCTATGAATTATGTTCGTTATAGTTGTGCCAAAGGAGTCTCTTTATTCCAGTGTATGTAACTTTTTGCTTGTTCGTATAATTTTCCCTTAGAACTTCTAAACTAGAATCTTTGTCTTTGAGCCCCTTTGGTTGAGACCCATTAGTGTTATGCTGGATCCTTGTATATATGGTAGTAAGGTGCTGTCTTCTTCAGTTCTAAAAGAACAATTAATGTGATTTCATTTTTTTCTATCTTGTGGAACAGTATTAGTTTGCTAAGGCTGTCATAACAAAGTATTAGAAATAGAGTAGCTTAACAGAAATTTATTTTCTCTTATTTCTTGAAGCTGGAGGTCCAAAATTGAGGCATGTCCAAATTTCCTCTTTCAGCTAATTCTGTCATCTTCCCTAGTTACCTCTTTAAAGATTATATCTCTACATACAAACTCTGAAGTACTGGGACTTTGGGCTGGAACTTAAACTTGGGCTGCATATGGTGGCCCATGCCTGTAATCCCATACTCGGGAGGCTGAGGCAGGAGGATCACTGTAAGTGATAATTTAATTTCTTGTTCATTTCTAGAATTTAGTAGAAACCTCTAGAAAGAAAACTCTTATAAAACCTGTGATGTCAATTTCAGCTTTTTTATGGAAATAGAGATAGAATTGATATTAACATTTACTATTATATTTTGCTTTTAAAAGCAAAGAAGCTGTGTGGTCATGAAAATCCATGAAAAGTTTTTAAAAATATAAATGACTACAATCTTTGCATATTATGCACAATTTTGTTTTCTTTTTTTGGTCAACATATACAGTGAAGGAGAAATATGTTAAAGTATTCTAATGACTATTAAGTGGACAAATTTGAGACAAAAGACTAAATACCACTGCAGATGGCTTAATGTTACCTCCTGAACATTGATCTCATTGCCATATGGACCACGCAAGAACAGCAGCCCCTTCTTCCATCTGTAATAGCCCTACCGAAAAGGAAGTCTTAATAGGAGCAGCACATATTAATAACAAACACAAACACAGACTTGCCAAATATTTTGACTTACATTCTTGGCTTCAAATTGTGGCACTGGGGAGCTTTTAATATTTATGAATAACCCTCCATTCTCAAGGGTTAAATAGAATGCTTAAGTATGGCTTTCTCTGTAGCCGAGAAAAGTAGCTTAGTTTTCTAGTGTTGTACTTTACCAAAGGACATTTATACAAATTTCTTATTTTATATAATAGCATATCTCTGAAAAGCCACTTGGCATGTAACTCAGGCATTATATTGAAATACGTCTTAAATGTGCTGTGAAAAAAACTAAAAAAAACAAACAAACAAACAAACCAAAAAAATCAAACAAACAAAAATCTTGTAATGAGTTCTCCTGTATTCCATAGAATCAATAATAATTTTTCTCTCTCTCATGGACTTTGATCTTTAAAATTATTGATACTATGCAAAACATCATGTTCCATTCAAAGATGAGGTACTTCAAACCACTGGAGTTGTTTTATAGGACTGATTTGCATTTCTGTGTTCTAATGAACAGCGTCACAGCATCTGCATTTACTGTTCTGAAGAATGCAGGTGCTGGAGGGAGATCCCTGGCTTCGCAGTGCAGGATCCGCAGCGTACCAACTCTGTGACTCTCCTAAAGATGCTTTAGTTTCTCCTTCTCTAAATTGAGTATAATACTTCAAAGAATTATTGACTATATTAACTAAAAAATAATACCTTGCTTAATATATATTAATACTGTTTGCCACATAGTTTAAAGTGAAAAATACAGATTTCAGAAAATATCTTATTGGAATTTAACAGTGTGTATAGAATATATTTTCCTATCCTCTTCTTTTTGAAACAATGAAATATCCCAAGATTGAGTGTGGTGATGAATGCATAACTATAAATGTACTAACAAGCACTGATTCACATACTTTTTTATTTTATTGTATTTTTGGTATCGGGAATTGAACTCTGGACCTCGCGCTTGCCAGACAAGTGCTTGTGGGTTCCCGGGCCCACATGGCATGCAGTACTGGGGGTCGAACCCAGGTCCTTGTGCTTGCCAGGCAGGAACTTAGACTGTCGAGCTATCTTTCCAGTCCTTTTTGTGTTTTTAAATAAAAATTTTTTAGATGTTGTACTTAATTGAAGAGAGCTAATGAAATGCGAGGTATGCTGATGAAATATTGAAAAGATGATTTTAAATACTTGTACTTCATCAGACAGACTCCTCAGCCTGTTCCGCTTCACTGATGAGACCAATCACACAGCACACCAGCAGGCCAGCCTTCTGCTACCTACACAACTTTCATAGTGACTTTCTAATGACCTTGTCAACCTGGCATTTCATGGTTTTCAGCTGCTCTTTTTCAGTCGCCAAAGAAGTATTTGGATTCCTCCTCATAGAGAAGGCTTTCACACCACAACCCTGGATGTTTTCCCATTTTCAGTTTTTTAACTGTTTAATAAATACTTTAAAAAAGAAAATAGAAATGAACATTCTATTTGTTTATTAGCGAACATACCATGCATTTGTGGTTGGTTGGAGTATACTTTCTGGGTCACTTCTCAGTGGATGTGCTCTAGTCCTCTGACTCTCAAGATTTTCTGTAAGGCTAACCCCATCTTCTGTGTATCTTACATGCCAGTGCTCATAAAATCATCAACTATACAATAGTAATTTAATGAATTTCAATGAAAAGTGAGGATGAATTTAAGATTTCCAAGTAGAGGTCAGATAATCTGGATATTCATGTATTAAATTAGTAATTCTCATTTTTCCCTGTCCTCAACTCACTATGGGGGTATTAGTCAGCCACACAGTGGCCAGGAGTAGTGGTGCACTCCTATAGTCCCAGCACTTAGGAGGTTGAGGCAGGAGGATCCCTGTAAGTCTAAGGCCAGCCTTAACTACATAGCAAGATCCAAACAGATAAACAAACAACACAAAAGATGCCCATTTCTTTATGGGGAACAATGGAGGCATAACAAATTTGAGTATTAATGAACAGATGGTAAATAAAATTCTCATATTCCTTATCTTGATCAAGAGTATCACATCTTACTGCAATGGGAGAGTATGAACCTAGCTCACCTATAATCACATCCAAGTTTTAACTACTTCATTTTTTTAAAGAAATTAGATTTATTTATTTATTCAAAGGATTAAAAAATTCTGTCCTTATTGATTTTTATACTTAGCAAACATACCTCTGAAAACTAAAAGTAAAATATTTTCCAGCTATATAAACTCGAAATATTCTAATACCTCCAGACATAGCACATAGAAAATAACAGAGACCATAACCAGAAGGCAAGAGAAGTAGCTGCATGGTCCTGGATAAAGAATAAAGAGCTCTCAAAGTGGTAGTTATGCAAGACTATGTAAAATATAATTATATTAGATGAACCCATTAAAAAGGTCCTTGAAGATTTCCACAAAACAGTATCAATCTTATGTCAGGTTATATACATATTTGTGGGTGTGTGTAAAAGACAAGGAAGAACTAATGCTCAGTAGTGCTAGCGGCTTTTCAGTTGTGTTAACCAGCAGCTGTCATATGTGCCTGGTTGTGTGGTCAGCCCCTGTCTGCGAGCTCCTGTGAGCTTGAGAGCATCGCCACCCTTCCAACTTACCAGGGGAACAATGGTTAAAGAAGATCGCCAAGGAAAGCTCTTTATTGGTGGGCTTAATATAGAAACAAATAAGAAAGGGTTTGAAGCAGTATTTGGAAAATATGGACAGATAGCAGAAGTACTCTTGATGAAAGATGGAGAAACCAATAAATCAAGAGGATTTGCTTTTGTTACCTTTGAAAGCCCAGCAGATGCTAAGGATGCAGCCAGGGACATGAATGGAACAAGCCACCAAACCATCATTGGAAAGTGGTAGAGGAGGACCACCTCCCGCTCGCAGAAGCAGAGGCCCTCCCGGAGGTCTTAGACAAGGAAGCGGAGTTGTTAGGGGACCTCCCTCACATGGAGGGCACATGGATGGGGGTGGCTATTCTATGAATTTTAACATGAGTCCTTCCAGAGGACCCCTTCGAGTGAAAAGGGGATCACCACCACGAAGTGGGGGTCCTCCTCCTAAAAGATCAGCTCCGACAAGACCAGTTCTAAGCAGCAGTGGAAAGAGAAGAAGAGCCCCTGGATCACATGGAAGAGATAGTTACAGAGGCCATCTTCCAAGGGAACCCCTGCCTTCTCCAGAGATGTTTATTTGTCTCTAAGAGATGATGGATATTCAACTAAAGACAGCTATTCAAGCAGAGATTATCCAAGTTCTCGTGATATGAGAGATTATGCTCCACCACCGAGAGATTATACTTACCGTGATTATGGTCTTTCCAGTTCATGTGATGACTACCTGTCAAGAGGCTGCAGTGATAGAGGTGGATATGGTCCGGATCGTGACTACTCAGATCATCCGAGTGGAGGTTCCTACTGAGATTCACATGAGAGTTATGGTAACTTGCATAGTGCTCCACCTACACAAAGGCCCCCGAAGCAGTCCCTATGATGCTTACAGCAGCTCACGAGACAGATATGGTGGATAGTTACTCAAGCAGCCGAAGTGATCTCTACTCAAGTGGTTGCAGTCAGGTGGGCAGACAAGAACGAGGACTTCCCCCTTCTATGGAAAGGGGGTACCCTCTTCCACATGATTCCTATAGCAGTTCAAGCCACGGAGCAGCAAGAGGTGGTGGCTGTGGAGGGAACCGATCTGATAGAGGGGGAGGCAGAAGCAGATAATAGAAAAAACAAAACTTTGGATCAAAACCCCCATTCAAAGAAACAAACAAAAAGTGGAAAATATTCTGTCATAACTACCTAAGGACTACTAAAAGGAGAATTGTTGGGGCCGGGGAGATAGCTCAGTAGAATAAGTGCCTTCCAGCAAGTACAAGAGCTTGAGTTCAATCCCCAGTTCCACACACTAAATAAATAAATAAATAAATAAATAAATAAATAAATAAATAAATAAATAAATAAAATAAAAAGAGAATTGTGTTACCTTTCTTAAATTTCCTGTTAAGTTTCCCTACATAAATTTTATGTTCTTGTGAGGAAATAAAAGTAAAACATGTTTAATTTTATTTGATTTTATCACTTTGCTCTCAATAAGCAAATGTTAAAGTATTTAAGGCTTGATTTGTTGTACTAGTGTTGTAATTTTCCAAGTAAGTGTCCTTTAAAGCCACTTCCCACCTGATTTTTTTTTTTCCCCAATAAAAAAAAGCAAGCAATTCCGAGCTCTTCCACAAACATCTGGTCATCTAGATGTACAGGATCTCCATTGAGAGATGATTCATTTTACTTGTAGAGACAAGTGAGCAATTAGAGGGTGGTCGGGTATACTACTCTTAGGGTTTCAGGGTGTCTTCCAGCTGAAATCTCCATGTTCTCAGTATGAAAAGGCCGCAGATCAGATACCTATGTAAGGAAAGTGCTATTTACCTAGTAAACCCAAAAGCAAATGGATAATGCTGGCCATAATTTGCCTTTTTGACGTTTCCTTGGGAATCTGCAAGAATCTCCCCACCCCCCGCCCCCAGTAAGACCATTTAAGTGTGTGTTACACAACTACAGAATACTAAATAAAAAGTTTGGCCAAAAATAAATAAATAAATAAATAAATAAAGTCAATGGAAAATGGAAATATACTTTTTAAAGTTTCTAATACTAGGAGAAAATATCATACCATTTCTTTTAAGTAGATTGTAAGTCAAAGATACAGTATAAATCATAAAACAAAAATTAAAATTAAACAGTATTCAGAAAATTAATTAAATAATAATTAATTCAAAATTAAATTAAATATTTCAAAACAACATTCAAAAATTAAAATTAAATTGTGAGTCCAACCACGAGGCCAGATTTGTATCAAATGTATAAATCTGTGATCAATTCAGAGTACTCAAGCATATACAAAAATATCAACTAAGAAAAAGTTTTCAGGATAGTGTTATAGACAAGCTCAGTTAGCTAGAAAAATTATAGTCAGTCAGACAGGGTCTGGCTCTCAAAAGAGATAATACAGAAGACATTGTCTGTAACTCTAGGAGTGGCAGAGGCTCCTGCTGTGAACCAGCCCTAAAGGCCAAACAAATGCTGAAAGAGTCACACCAGAGATTGATATTCTAAATAGGTAGTGATCACCTGAAAAGACCCAAGAGAGTCACTAGTGCAACCCCTGAGGAGAAGAGACCCTGTCCCATATTCATGCCTGCTTACTACATGACTCACTTCCCCATTTGGT
Source organism: Ctenomys sociabilis (assembly GCA_004027165.1). Classification (NCBI taxonomy): domain Eukaryota; kingdom Metazoa; phylum Chordata; class Mammalia; order Rodentia; family Ctenomyidae; genus Ctenomys; species Ctenomys sociabilis. The sequence continues at coordinate 29,578 of PVKA01001166.1, read as the reverse complement.
CCTGGGCCTAATCAACTTTACCTGAGCAATGGTGCTTGTAATCCCATTGGTTGACCATAGTTTTGTCCCACCCCACATCCACCTAAGTGAGACCCCTTTTTCTTCTACCTTAGCCTCACATGGTTTTACATTATAAAAGTCCCTGGAAAAGACAGTTTCCTGGGCAACCCACTCAGCCCCCCTTCTTTCCCTTTCTGACAGAAGCTTTTCTTTCCAATAAAGTTTTGCCCTCAACCTCCATTTGTTCCTAAAACTCATTCTTTGGTTTTAGAGAACATGAACTCATCCAGGTCAGGTCGGGAGTTTTACCTCCCTGTATCAATAGTAAAAAATTACTAAGAATAAAACATAACAAAAATGCCAGAATGGCAAATATATGACCATCCATTTTCAAGTTCAGAAACTTCTAATGTCAGACCCTTTGCAAGGAAAAAAGAAAGAAGTTTTATGTAGGGACTGTTGGTCTCTCAATGTACCCTGGGGAAAAACAGCAGCTGGAATGAGGAAAAGATGGACAAGAGACAAGAATTGAGCTCAGTGGATGCTTGTTTGCCTGACTGGCAGAGGACAACAGAGGTGTTTGTTTATACTCTTGCAAAGCTAGTATCATGAGACACAAGGTTGACTAGCAACTAATTACTCAAATTGTCCAAGCAGGATACTTTTCTCAAGACTACAGTAGCTTGACTGTTAGGCCCTGTGGCCTTGTCTTGCCTCCACTCAGATGACCAATTTCCAGCTTCAGCTGCTCCCAGCAGTTTTATAATTTTGGGGAGTGAACAAATCGTGAGCAGAGGCTTAGTAGCTGAAATGATCTGATTAGCACACAGAGCAAAAATCTGTAGGTATGGCATTTCAGATCCTGGGCAATTATGTTTGAAGAAAAAATAAAGGCTTATCATGTGTTTCCTGTTTCAGCCAAAATAAAGAAGGCCACAATTGCCCTGGGAGGAGGAAGTAGGTATCTGAAAAATGAGCTAGAAAAATAATAGGAGAAGGCTCTACCAGGGGTGGCTCCACTCTTGTCTGTAGGTAGAATGATAAATTGGTATATCCTATATTGCCCAAAGTTTTTAAATCTACTGAGGTTTTTATACAAAAATAGAACAGTTTGCCATCTCTTTAGACCTCAAAATAACTCTGAAATCTAATCAAGATCCTTAAATCACAGATAAGAAATGAGACTAAAGAAAATAAATTGCTGATTCAAAATTACACAGCAAATTAAGTCAAGACTTTACTGTGTTGAGGCCAGGGAGATGGCTCAGTAGAATAAACACTTGTCTGGCAAGCACAAAGGTCTGAGCTCAATCCCCAGTTCCACTGAAAAAAAAAAAAAAAGACTTTATTGTGTCTCTAAATTCTTTGATCATCAAAGGGAAAACAGTACAGAGTACTTTTTGAACTAATAGCAATGATGTGGAGAGAAGCATGTTCTAGGCCACCATGAAGAAAACTCTGAAAACTATCTCCTTATGACACAAACTATAGCAAGAGATAATTATTCTGTTTACTGTGTTCCTAGGAAGGTACCAAAGACTTGACATATGTAATTGAATTTAATCTATAGCAATCTATAAGTTGCTATATTTTTATGTATTGTCTAGAGGAGGAAATCAAGGCTCAGATAAATGGTTTAGTCCAAAGCTGCACAACGAATTAGTGACAGAGATAGGATTTGAACCTGTGACAGAGTCACAGGTCTATAACCTGGTGCATGCTTTCCTATAAGGAAATGGTCAGGGTTATTTTCAATTTTTTTTTTTCTTTTAATCTGTGATAGATAGCTGTTTCTCTAAATTTAGGTGTTACACATCCATTTTCTTTTCCAGCAATACTCTTCCGTCTTTCGCTCAAAGCCACCCTGATGAAATGGAAAGATAGGATGAAACTTGTTCCGTCATTTTCCTCACCTCCTCCACGGCATCTTCTTCTAATATTACCAGGGCATTGTGTTGTTTGTAACCAGCTTATTATTTAGCTTCAGTGCAAAATTCTAGAAGATGAGGTGAGACACTTACAGAAAAAGGACTTAAGGAAAATCAAAATTAGAATCTGAAAGGCTTCTTTCTAGTACTAATTCTGCTCTTTCCCAGCTGTGTATCCTTAGTCAAGCTGTTTTAACTTTTCTGAGGTGTCTGTTTCCTTAACTTTGAATTGTCAGTCACTGCTTCACCTCTCTGTTCTTTCACAGAAAGCTTGGAAGAGTCTAAGTTAATTATTTATTCAAAAGAAAACAAACTAAAACACCTGCATCCTGAAAATTCCCTCTTTTAAATCAACTTCTGTGAACAGCTCCAGAGTGCTCTGCAGGAATATTTACATTTTTTTCATTGATTTATCACTGGAAAATTGAGCCCTATTGATGCCTATCCCCAGGCTTTGCTTTCTGAATAGAGGATGGTTGTTCTTTAAGTAGCAGCAAGCACATGGTCTCTTTGTGTGAAAAGTAGTTAAGACCTACTCAGAGGAAAGAGAGTTTTTTGTTGCTGTTTTGTTTTATTTGTTTTTGTTGTGCCAGAGATCAAATGTGGGACCTTGCTCTTGCTAGGCAGTTGCTTATGCCCCTGGACTATCTCCCTGGCCCAGAGGTAAGAGTTTTGAACGCCTTTCCCCTCTCTTTTGGTACATGAATTATGACAGTTAAAGGGGTGTATTTCTTCACCTGTTATGAGGAGAACCATGATAGCTGATATCCCCACCAAATCATAGTTTGAGAAGGAACCACAGAAGGGTCTCATCCTCAGTTCCACTGGATTCTTTATTCTGTGGTTCTAAATACTATTCATGTTTCCAGCATCAGCCCCTTAAACCTATGATCTGGACCAGAGCAGAAGATTAAAGGAATGAGACTGAACAAGAATACTCAATATTTGCTGGAGAAAAGTGGACCAATAATGCTATATGTTGAAAACAAAATGAATTGGCTTTTCTAATGAACAGTAGGTTTGTGGTATAGTGATGACAGAAACAGCTGAACAAGTGAAAATGCTGAATGTAGGTGCCTATAATAGGATTATACAACTTTTAATTACAGTCAGCATATTGTATAATGGCTCTCTTGAATTAACTCCTCTTAACTGTCTTGTTATTGATGGGACTCAAAACACAACCCCCATCCATACCCTAGTCTTTGTGTTGAAAATTTGGGTGACGTAGGGATTTGGGGAAGTGATTGGCTCATGTGGACTCTGATTTTATCAGTGGATTAGTTCACTGATGAAGTCACAATTTTTTTCCCCCTGTTCTGAGGATTGAACTCAGGGCCTTGCGCTTGCCAGGCAAGTGCTTATTCTGCTGAGCTATCTCCCCAGCCCAAGGTCACAATTTTATGATATAATTAGAAAAGCGTGGAAACAGGAAGTGGGCTGTAGCTGAAGGGTTTCCCTCCCCGCCATAGAATGTGCAGCTTTCCTCTGATGTGCCTCTCTGCGGAGATGCGGTGCCCCATCCCAGGCCTGCAGCCAGCAGGATCAGCCGGTGATCAACTGAAACCATGAGTTCAAATAAACTGTCCTTTCTTTACGTATTCTCAGGTATTTGGTCATGCTGATAGCTAACACATGTCTGAAATTTTGCCTCCTTTGACCAACTTCTCCCTGGCTCCCCGCTCCCCACTCTAGTCCCTGATCACCATATTCTAGTCTCTATTTCTGAGTTTGACCTTTTTAGAGTCCACATAACAGTACTTATAAATCTAGTACATGACAATTGCATTAGTAAATTTTCTCTTACTGTAATAAAGTATTGGAAATGAGATACTTTACAAAGAAAAGTTTATTTATCTCACTGTTCTGGAGATTCAAGAATTTGGTGCCCACATTGTTTGTTTCTGGTGAGGACCTTCTGAGCACATCACAACATGGTAGATGGCGTCATAGTATCATGACTGATGTGTATGTGAAAGTGAGAGGTCCAACGGCAGAGAGGAAGCCAGAGGATCCTAAAGGAGATCAGCACAGTTCTGACACAGGGCAGAGATCAGCACAACTGAAATCCTTATCACGGGGCTCATAGTTATCCTTGCTAACATCTGAGTAAAGGTCACAACCAATCCTTTTGGAGGTTAAATTGTCCCCCTCTTTAGATTTACACAGCAGGACTGCATCTTAATTTATCCTAGGAACCTCCTCACTAGGCTAGGAACACTTCATTAAGCTCAGCTTTATGCTACAGAAATAAATGAAAACCAACCAAATGAGAACAAGCAAAAGCTATTTCTTCAAACCTCTCTACTGTAAGGGAATTGGCCACCATTACTTGCATTTTGTCAGAGACCCAAACATAGGCACTGAGGTGGAGAAAGAGAGTTAAAGTATGTCTGGAATAGAGACTGTTAGTATGGTGAAGATGTAAGAAGTCTGGAGACAAAACTTGAGGATACCATCAATTAATAATCTATTTAGAATCAATTGTTCCAGGTGCCATTGGTGGGCTTCCTATGTCTGACTTGTAGTAAACCAGGGTTGGTTAATTTTGTGAGCAGGGTTTTATGGATTGTGGGTCAGAGTTCTATTTTTATATGTAATTTGGCCATTATTCATTTGTGTATTCAATCTCTCACACTTTTAAGGCTGTTTATTCAACAACCACAGACAATAAACCCTGGCATGAGCAGTCTCCATTTATTACTCTTGGTTTTCCTGGACTACTGCATCCTGATCCAAGTTTACTCTTAAACTCAGCACTGCAAAGCCAAAACAGAGGTCAGTTTCCCAGAAATCATTGAGAGTCTTCTAACAAAATGTTAGATCTGCAATAAATCTTGTCCTGCAATTGGAAAGTGAGTAGAAAATGAAAGCCAAACAGAAATGAAAATTGTTTTGCTCCCAAACCATCATCCTAGCCATGATATTTTAATCCATAAACCTTAATGAAACAACCATTGCACAAGTCTTTCAAACTGCCTTTGACTGCTCTCAGATTCAGTGATTTAGGACCATGTCATCCAAATAAAGCTATTCATGCTGCTGTTGATACAAGTTGGGCAACTTTCTGAAGGCTTGATGATAATGTATCCTGACAGCCAAATTGCCCTTGGACAGGATTGCCACACACAAGGGTCATCATGGTTTTTTTCTTGGGATTGTAGAGGTATCGTAGGTGTGAGAGTTTAGATTAGAAGGCAACCAAAGACTCATAAAGGCAAGCAAACCAATCATTTTGCCTTGCGCTTATTTGCACAGAATGAGCGACTGATTGTCATCTATTGAACTGATTTTACACATAGATTTAAAATGTACTTTGAAGACTCTCAACAACTCTCTCAAGAAAACTTCTGAGAGAAACTGTCCTGCTTGTATTGCCTGAAGTCGTATTATTATTTTTTTTTCTATCCTGGAGCTGTCTGAGGTCTTGTATGAATATTTTGACTTAAATAATTTTAAATGATATTGAGGGACAAACTAATTTCAACTCAGTGTAATTGGATAATATTTTAATTACTTTTCTTGTTGCTAAGACAAAATACTCGATGCCCAAAGGGAGGAAAGGTTTATTTGGCTCAAAATTTGTAGAGGTTTCAGTCCACAGACAGCTGATTCTTTGGAATACAAATATCAAGGAAAAGTAGTCTACAGTGGGCAGAAGGTAGGAAAGTTAAGCAAGCAGGGGACAACCACAGCCTTTTCCATCCCTAATGGGCAGAGTTGGGTGGGTTCTGTAGTGAGGTTCCTCTTAGACCAAGATCAAGGTGTGAGCGGAACTGAATTCTTATCTGGAGGCTTGAGGAGGAAGAAGCTGCTTCAGACTCAGTCTGATTGTTAACAGTGTTCAGCTCATAGCAGCTGCAGGACTTACAGCTCCGTTTTCCTGATATCAGTGAGCTGGGTTCAGTCTTGGGGTCACAGTTCTATTATCTTCAAATTTTTATTTATTTTTTTAATATAACATGTTTGCCATACATAATGATTACATTCATTGCTGGTAGTTGGTACATGTGTATAATACATCTTAATTCTCTTTTCATCCCTTTCCCTTCCTTCTCACCTCCTTCCCTCTCTTGCTGCCCTTCCTATCCATCTCCCTACTATTGTCCATCTCTTATTTATATTTTGGGTTTCTCATAAAGGAGAAATCAGTAAGCTCATGTTTCTGACTCAATTCACTTAATGTTATGGCCCACTGTGTGTAAATACCGTGGTATTTTTTATCTATTCATCTGTTGATGGATATATATAAGCTGCTTCCAAGATTAAATTTTTGTGAATTGTGTTTCTATACACACGGGTATGCAAGGAATAAAACAGTAAAGTCCAACAACCCTGAGATCCACATAGGATGTGCCTCATTCTATAATACTGTCTACTCCTACTGCTCTTACAAAAACTGTGCCTTAGGTTCTCCACAGTCCACAAAACCAAAGGCCAGCAAGACCCAGACCACCCAAACCAGCTGATCTGTGATGTGATTGGACTAGCACCAGAAAGAACAGTCCTGCTCTGGTTAGTCTGGAAGCTGACCATCTACAAATGACCAAAGCTTGAGGATCAGTCTAGAAACATGACCACCGGAGTGTTTTTTCCTTCCAGTTATAGTTCTCCTCCTGCCAATCGGGAGCCACCTTTCTATAACAAGGTAAATGATAATGATGGTGATGCTCTCTGTTAAAACTCATGGATAGAAAACATCAAATGGGGAATGAAACAGTGACTTTGTTCCCTGTAAGTGAAATTTTATAACTTTCTGTACCCACAACGTCCTGGCATGTCTAAGCCTGGCCGCCAAAATACAAAACTGTCACAGCTTGATAAGCTGCCTTTGTTCTCCTTCTGTCTGCCACAAGTTCCATGCCAAAGACCAACCCCCTTGATGAAGTATAAAAGCTGGAATCTGTTCTTTGTCACAGCCATTTTGAATTTATCAGCTGAGTTGGTGGACATCTAAAAATAAAGTCCTCCTGTTTCCCACTTGTTCTCTCTTGTCTCTTAAATCTCACAACATCTCTACTGTAATAGGATGTCTTTAGCTCATTCAGGAAGATACATTGAAACAGAATAGTGGGGTCAAGTGGAACTTCTAGTTTTAGCTCTTTAAGGAATCTCCATACTGCTTTCATAGTGGTTGAACTACTTTAGATTCCCACCAAAGATGTAGAAGTATTCTCTTCCCCCACAGGCTCAGCAATATTTGTTATTATTTTATTTCTTGTGCCATACAGAGGGAAACAAAAGGTAAGAGCTGGCTTATCCTTGGTGGATAGTTGCAGCTAGGTGGCTTGTTGCTGTCATCTCACTACAGAGCTGTCTGCTGCTCAGGGGAAGGCAGCTGGCTGCATCTTCTGTTCTGCCACAGGTCATTGGCCTTGTCCAAGGTCAGGCCGGTCAGGTGGTTGGGACCTCTGCTGCTGTGTGCACAGGGAAACTAAATACAGAGCTGGCCTGGAGTTGGTGGGGGGCCTTGCCCTGGATGGAGTTCACAGGAACAGAATTGTTCAGAGGCCAGTAGGGGCACTGCGGGGTGCTGAAGTTATACCTCTATCCTTGCGTCTCCCTTTCATGTTTGAACTGGGCAACTACACCTTGAATTTGTTTCAAATCCCTTTGACTTTCCCTTTTGCCACCAGCCAGAAAAAACTTGCTACTTTCAAGGAACTCATAGAACTGAGTAGGACCACTGGTCTTAATTAGCTCAGAGTCAACTGGTTAGTACTCTTAGTTACATCTGCCAAATCTTGTTTGTGACATAATCACAGGGGAGATCCTGCACACAACATACTACTCAGATTGGCACAGGAAATCTTGCGTTTGAATGGGTGTACACTTTAGGACCTGCCTGCTTTATCACTAAAGATTCTCTCTGCTTTCTTCCACATGGATCTTGAAGGAAAATGATTAAACATTTGTTATTATATTTAAAGGCTTTCAAATATTTTAGTCTCTTTTAACTTTGCCAAAATTTGAATTTTTGTCTTCCATATTTCTTGTGGTTTCAGAAAACTTCCACGATGAAAGGAGGGAGCTGTTGATTGCTGTGCTCACCCTCCATTTCTCTGGAAGTGTCTCATTTCTATTATTGTTGATGATAGTGTCAGCAGGAAGCTGGGCCCTAAGATGACAAGCAACTGGCAATGCTCCTTGGTTCTTTGTTGAAAGATTTTGTGCAATACATGTGAGATAGTCATGAGGATATAGATGGGGTTTAGCGTAGAGAGAAGTAGGTGCAGGGCCAGGGGTTCGATCCCCGGGCCTGCAGTGCTGGCCCCACCCCTGGGGCATGCTGAGATGGCAATTGAGGTTGGGCATGGTGCTGCACATGTGTAATCTCAGTTCTTGGGAGGCTGTAAACAGGCAGATCACTATGAGTCCGATCTAATAGTAAGATCCTGTACACCCTGTAGACCCTTCCCTAAAATACAAAATAATAATAATAATAATAATAATAATAATAATAATAATAATAATAATAATTTAGAGAGATAGATTTTTAGAGTTGTAGAGAACACAACTTCAAGTGTGAAGGTGCTAAAATGAAAGTATGTCTTGAAGAAATACCTTCTCCTTCATCTAAGGTTGTTGTTCTCTTCTGTGGAGAATGGACTATTTTGATGGGCTTTGGAGGGAAGGAGTTTCCCTTCATGGAAGGTTTCTGATTAGTTAGTTTTGAGACATTGAGGTTTTTTACATCCTCACCTGTGGGTTAGGGATTACTGTCTAGCCCTGGGCCCAATCAGCACTTCTCAGGGGAGGCTACATTCTCTTGGGTGATAGTCTGAAACATGAGCTGGTTTGGAAATTATCAATAGACTATGATTAAGAAAAATGAAGGGAAGGGCTGGGAAGATGGCTCAGTAGAATAAGCACTTGCCTGGCAAGCACAAGGGCCTGAGTTCAATCCCCAGTTCTGCAAAAAAAGGGAAAAGGAAAATGATGACAGCTTTCTTGCTTTTTCACATAGCACCCAAATGTGTTTCTCTAAGCCTGTTAATGTCTAACTTTCTGACTGACAGTATCTCATTTCTTCATCAGATTGTTTTATTATTTCAAGATTGCTTTCTTGAGAATTTTTATTCAGTTATTTCACATTTTATATTTAATAATTCATACTTCTGCATTAAAGGAAGGAGAAAGACAAAATTTATCACTGTTGGCCTTTCACCTTACTTTATTTCTTGTCCATTTGACAATATTTTCTTGGGTTTCATTTGTTGGTTTTGATCTGAGGGAATCCTAAATTGAGATGTTTTGCTTCACAGATTTTTATTTTCAAAGACTCCTTCAAAGATCCCTGGCTTAATGGTATAAGTTCTTGCACCTTGTGAGAGGTCCAGAGTTGAGTCTCCAGTGATTATTCTGACCCTACCATCACCCTTGAGGTATACACACATTTTGAGTTTGCGTATGTCTAGTTACAGTTCATCTGTCTTCCCTTTGTCCCTCCCTCTTCTCTTCTCTTGCTTTCTCCTGTCTTTCCTTTCTCCTTCCTTCACTTCCTTCAACCTTTGTTTTTCACCCTCTCTCTCTCCCTCCACCTGTCCATCTTTCCCTCCTTCTTTAGATGTAAAATAACAAATTATAGCCACCTTGAGGACTACTTAGCCCAAATTCCTAATATAACAGAAAGAAATTTTATCATAGTTTTGAAAAACCTTTCAAACTGGTGAATCAGAATAACCATTAAGAGTCTAAGGTGCCGTTCCGAGTGGGAAGAGGCGGTGCGCGGGCCGAGCCGGCAGGGGAGAGGGCCGCCGGGCTGCGCGCTCGCGACGGATTCGCGCGGTGAAGAGGGCCGCGTCTGAGCCGCTGAGAGCTGAGGATCATCAGGCGCGGCGGGGCTGAGCACGCGCGGACACCGAGGGCCGGACAGCACGGACCATGGCGCTGAAGCGGATTAATAAGGAACTTAGTGATTTGGCCCGGGACCCTCCAGCACAATGTTCTGCAGGCCCAGTTGGGGATGATATGTTCCATTGGCAAGCCACAATCGTGGGACCTAACGACAGCCCATACCAAGGCGGTGTATTCTTTCTGACAATTCATTTTCCTACAGACTACCCCTTCAAACCACCTAAGGTTGCATTTACAACAAGAATTTATCACCCAAATATTAACAGTAATGGCAGCATTTGTCTCGATATTCTAAGATCACAGTGGTCTCCTGCTTTAACTATTTCTAAAGTTCTTTTATCCATTTGTTCACTGCTATGTGATCCAAACCCAGATGACCCCCTAGTGCCAGAGATTGCACGGATCTATAAAACAGACAGAGACAAGTACAACAGAATATCTCGAGAATGGACTCAGAAGTATGCCGTGCGATGCTACCTTAAAATCAGAATAACCTGCATTATAGCTGGAATAAACTTTAAATTACTGTTCCTGTTTTGATTTTCTTATCCAGCTGCTCCCCTATCAGACCTCATCTTTTTTTAATTTTATTTTTTGTTTACCTCCCTCCATTCATTCACATGCTCATCTGAGAAGACTTAAGTTCTTCCAGCTTTGGACAATAACTGCTTTTAGAAACTGTAAAGTAGTTACAAGAGAACAGTTGCCCAAGATTCAGAATTTTTTAAAAAAATGGAGCATGTGTATTATGTGGCCAATGTCTTCACTCTAACGTGGTTATGAGACTAAACCGTTCCTCACAGCTCTAACTGCTGCAGAAGCCATCTGAGGGGGGGAGATGGATGCTCGGCTATCTCGGCAAGGAAGCAGCGTTATTCTAGCGGCACCCATTCTTGTTAAGCCTCCCACTGTTAGAGATTTGAGGTTACGTGATCTACTTTATGCTCATAACTGATATGGCTGGAGAATTGGTATTGAATTTATAGCATTAGCAGAACAGAAAATGTGATGTATTTTATGCACGTCAATAAAGGAATGACCTGTTCTTGTTCTAAAGAGAATGGAAATTGGAACTCAAACACCCTTTGTATTCCAAAGTAGGGTCTCAAAACATTTTGTAATTTTCATTTAAATTGTTAGGAGGCTTGGAGCTATTAGTTCATCTATCTTCCAATACACTGTTTAATATAGCACTGAGCAAATGATGCAAGTTGTTAATGGATGAGCGATCAACTAATAGCTCTGCTAGTAATTGATTTATTTTTCTTCAATAAAGTTGCATAAACCAAAAAAAAAAAAAAAACAAAACAAAACAGAATAACCATTAAGATATTTTACTTTCAAAATAGTACTTTTTTGTAGTACATATGACAAGAAAGAAAGGCAATTAATTTTTATATAAAGTCTCCTCATGCATACTACACTGGTGGGAAATATGATGCATTTTTCAGTAGTAATGAGGGTCAGTCAGAAATAGGGATTTAGTTCAAATTAAACTAAATACAACAGACACAGAAAGACTCCGGTAAGAGATGACATAGTTCAAAATATATAATGAAGTTTAAACTACATTTTTGGGTAATTTTTCAGTAATTCTTGATAGAACTGAACATTGGCTTCTTAATATTTTTATAGAGGATACTGACATCATGGTAAATTGTTTCCTTAAAAGTTTATATGAAAAAAAATAAAGTTTATATTAAAAAATCTTAAATCATAGGTTTTTGGGGAAATAAAGTATTTGATCTTCCACTGTGGAATCAAGATTTGTATTGAAATGTTTTAGAGATTCAGAAACCTTTTAAATGTCTGGACTGTAGAGTAATAACAAAACTCTGAAGAAGAAAAACTTGAGTTTTCTAGTCCTACCAAGGATGTAGACATACCACAGGGGCTGAGGCATGGAGGAGAGGTGGGGGAGGGAGGAGGGAGGGAAGGGGAGAGAGAGACAATGAGAGAGAGAGAGAGAGAGAGAGAGAGAGAGAGAGAGAGAGAGAGAAAATCATAGTCTAGATGTTCATCAGAAGAAAAAAAAAATGCCACAGCAGAGGGACTATTTTACCAACTATTTTACCACTTTTAATGAAAGTCTTGGAGAACTGAATCATACAATGTCAAAGGAAATCAATGAAGGAGGAACTTTGGAAGCATACCACTAATTGATCATTCCCGGATGCATTAGGCAGAAAATCATAACATACCCAGAGACAAAAATTACAGAAATAATGGCTAAGATGAGGAGGTATTCCTTTCATCCTAGAAGCCAGATTTCTGCATATATATGGGAACATATATGTGTGTATATATACATACACACATATACAAATGAAGTATGATCAAAGATACAATGAATATTTAAATTTAAAACATTAACAGCATTATATATATATACATATACACATATGCATATGAGGTGTGATCAAAGGTATGTTGACTGTTCCAATCTAAAACACAGTGAAAACGCATTCCCATTGATCTCCCATGGAATAGCCCCTCTTACTTTGAGCACACGTATCCCATTATTCTTGCTACTTTTTGAAGAAGTTCTGGAAGTTTTCCTTTGTGAGTGTCTTTAATGGTGCTGTTGTGACTGCCTCAATGACTTAATACAATGATTAACTGCCTTAATCACTTAAAAATACTTACTGCAGTCTCTACCGGATAAAAACATTATGGTGTGTCCTTAATCACTGGACCTAGAACCTTGCGACTTGTGGCTCTTCCCTGAAGCAAAAATGACTATAAAAGATCAATATTTTCTATGGATTGAGGACTGTACAAGACTCACAGAAGAGGAATTCTAGAACTGCTTCAGAAAGTGGCAACAAAGATGGGCTAAGTGTGTTGAAGCAAGAGGATGTAGACGGGGACTAATGGCAAGGCCTTCTACTGTAGTACTTCAAAAAACTTAAACACTGTTTTTAACCACACTTTGTGCATACAGATTTATGTATGGTGTCTGTAGTGGAAAGAGAACATTAGGCTGGCGAGATAGCTCAGCTGAGTAAGTGCCTGCTCAGGCAAGCAAGTCGGGTGTGCTGAGCTGGCCACCAAGACCAAGCATGGTGGTGCATACCTGTAACCTCAGTGCTGCAGAGGCTGAAAACAGGAGGATCTCTATGAGTCTGAGCTGTGTAGTGAGACCCTGTACCGAGTACATAAAACAAGAAAAAAGAAAAAGAACATTCCTTGAAGGCTGCTTTGTCTTTATTAGACGTGACTCGATTTACTCATCTTAAAAATCAAAATGAAGGCCAGGGAGATAGCTCAGTGGAATAAACACTTCCCTGGCAAGTGCAAGGGCCTGAGCTTGATCCCTGGTTCTGCAAAAAAAAAAAAAAGAAATCAAAATGAAAATATATACCTATTTTTAATTTTAAAGGGGCTAAGGGATACTTGCCCAATAAATGTTATTTTTGGGAGTATCTGGGAAGTTCTATGTAAAAGAAGTTAGTGTTTCAAACCATGGACTGAGTAAGGAAGAACCACGCTCATTATGTGGACCGGCAACATCCAATCTGTCTAGAGCCCAGGAACAACCGGAAGGCAATATACAGATGAGTCTCTCTCTTTTTGAGCTGGGCCACTCATCTGCTGTCCTCAGACCTCTGGGTCCCTGGCTTCAGAGACCACCTCTGGTTTGTAGACCTTTCGACTCAACTTAAACATACCATATTGGCTTTCCTGGTGCTATGGCTTCTGACGGCACATGGTAAGACTACTTGGCTTTTGTGATCACATGAGCCCACAATAAGTCATATATAAGCATACCCTGTTTTATATAGATATAGATATAGCTCCTGGTGGTTTTGGAGAGTTCACATGAGTATGATGCCCACATAAATTTTGTGTGGCCAAGTAACAGTGAAAATATTCTCGACAACGATGGATGTGAGATGTCTTACTGTCGCTATTTGTGGTAGTTATCCGCTGTTTTTGCCTGCCAATCAAGCTTTCTTGTTACTCTATTAGTGGAAATCTATTGTTTCCTTTAATCCAATCCTGTATTTTCAGTGTAGATTCTTTAGAGGGGGTAGATGTCATCACTGGAGGGGAAGGTATCGTAACCCCCCACCACTCCTAGCAAGGTTTTTTTTTTCCAGAACAAATCAAGTAAATCAAAGCTGTTCAGTCATCACGTAAGAGTTTTGTTTGAGCCAGAAGAAGGAGGAATACAGTGTGTTGTGGGGGAATAGGGAACAATGTAAGTCAGCCGCATTCTGGGGAGGGTTTGGCTAAGAATAGACCAAGAGAACAGACCCAAGAAACAGAGAAACAGCATCTGAAAGGACATCATCCTAAAAAATTTAGACACTGTATGCTTAAGCCAGGTGTAGAACTAGACTTCTCAGTTGTCTGACTCAAAAATTCTTGTTTGTCCTAACTGGCTTGATGCAGCTTTCTGTCCTTTGTCATCACATGTAATAGCTGAGTCACTGCTGCTAGGGAAACTTTCACTGGAAATCAGTGGTGTTACTTAGAAAAACTCATGGACCTAACTTATATCACAGCAATTCAATGTATTTCAAATCCATCCCAAAAGCCAAAAATCCTTTTCAATTCTTTCAGTTTCTTTTTCTTTCTCAGATATGATTAGGAAGGATTCAAGGTTCATTTCTGAGGTTCCCCTGCACCCAAGAGAAGGCAACCTGTGTTTACCTTACTCACCAACCAGAAACTCACCTAACTCTCCCAGCTGGGCTTTCCTTGGAGTCAGTTTCTTACCAACCTGTGCCCCATATGTCCGGAGGCAGAGCGGGTCCACCCAGGCCAGGAGCAGAAAGGCACCCAGACATGATCTCCATGTCATCCAAACTCCTTTCCCAAGAGAGATGGTTTCAGATAAAAGACCACAAGGAAAATCACAACAACATCAACTTTAACTCCAAGCACCAGTCCTTTAGTAAGAACTGGTAGCTTTACTGTCTTATTCTTTCTGCTAATAATCAGGGAAGATGCCAGAAAGCAAAACAGCACTGCAGAGAAAAAGGACCAAACGAACCAAGGATTTAAATCATTTATGCAAATGGATATTTAGTCTCTGAATAATTAAAGCCATGCAATTTGTAGGATATTAAATAAGTCTCTACTCTACATTTATGTTAGAACATGTCATTACTATTCCAGGACATCAAATTTTTATTGTAATAGTTATGGACGATACTGCCAAAGGATTTCACTTATTGGCTAGGCTAGATATTAAAATAAAGGAAATGTTAAATTATAGAATGATATATGTGAATGTTTAATGAATTAGTCCTTCCATACTGATGGTAGGAGCTCTAGAAAGAGTGCTTGTCACACACTGACACTTAATCAATGCTAGTTAATAATAATGACTTGAGAGCAAGTAGATGCTGAGTTGCATCACAGTTCAAATTAGAAGCCCAGAGGAATCACACTCAAGGTAGAATTATTCTGAAAAAGATTACTGATATTTATGGATGGCTAAAGGGAAGGAAAGAATATTGAAGCTTGCATCAGAGTTGGCTACTTTGAAATCATTAAACATGGACTTATTCATATAAATCTTGGCCATGATTTCCAGGCCCAATTATTTTTCTTTCAATAACATTTTTCATATAACTTGGAATTGTTTCACATTCTTTTGGGCAATCAGTGGATGCTTCTAACGCCAAAATCCATGTCATTTCTCAAAGAAAGAAGAGAAAAAGGAAATAGAGACAGAAGTGATATAGGGATTGAACTCAAAAGTTCTTTTTTTTTTTTTTTTTTGTGGAACCAGGGATTGAACTCAGGCCCTTGCGCTTGCCAGGGAAGCACTTATTCCACTGAGCCATCTCCCCAGCCCAGAAGTGATATAGGGGAAAATGAAAGGTACCTGGGACAAGTTCATGTTCTCTGAAACCGAAGAATGAATTTTAGGAACAAATGGAGGTTATGAGCAGAATATTGTGGGAGAGAAAGTTCTTGCTTGAGAGGGGGCCCTGCACAGGTGGCCCCCAGGCAGCTCTCTTCCAGGGACTTTTATAGAATAGAGCCATGTGGTGAGGTGGGTCTAAAGTGGAGAACATGGAAACTTGCTTAGGTGGGTATGAAGTGGGACAAAACTATGGTCAACCAATGAGATTACTAGCACCATTGCTCAGATAAAATTGATTAAGTCCAGGACCAAATGGAGAAGCGAGTCAGGTAGCAAGTGGGCACAAATGTAGAACAGGAGTTGATGCAGTAGCCAGCCAGTAGCAGTTGGATTAGTGACTCTCCCTGGCTTCCTCAAAGTGATGATCAATTCCTGGTGCTTATCTTTAGGGAGGTCAGCATTAGTTTGATCCTTGTTCTCTAGGTCTGGCCCACAGCAGGAGCACCTGTCCCTCTTACAGTTGTAAGGTATCTTGTCTTCTTTGTTATCTCCTTCAGGGCCTGGCCCTGTCTGACTGCCGATTATATTTCTATCTAAGTTAGCTGCCTACACAGAAGGAGGGAGAGAAATGAAAAAGGGGATGAAGGAAGAAGGATGGCATGGAAGAGGAAGAGATAGGAGGACAAGCAGGCAAGAGGACACAAAAGGTAAGGGAAAAAAGACCAGGAGTTGGGTGAGAGTGAGAAAAATCCGAATAAGTAAGAGCGTCTCATAGTTTTGATAAAATTGGCATACTCCAACCTTTTGAAATATAATATTCAGAGGGCTCTCACAGAGGAGTATATGGTGGCAACCAGAGGCCCCAATTTCCTAGAGAGCAAAGACAAATACTAGACAATCCTTAGGGAAAAATACTTGGTGTTAATTTCTGACTGCTTTGCAACAAACATAAAGAATATTAGGATATTTAAACTGGATTTCACATGCAAATAATAAAAAATTAACTTAAGATTATTTAAAATAGTGCTTGTTAGCTTAACTGAGAAACACATGGTAGAGAGAAATGATTTTAATAATGGGAAGGGTGTACTGGAAGGTCCTGAGCAGGGGCTTTTCTGGAACTAGAGTAGCTAATACTTAAGACTGGAAGAGAAAGGAGAAGACAAAGAGGTTCACTTTGTGGCCATTTGCATCTAACTGGCTTTTATATTCTTTAAATTTGGTATTTTTCCTGGCTATTAGCAACTTCTTAAGGAATTTGATAAAGCTAATAAAGAAATTTAGGGTTGAAGGTTCAGCTCAGCAGTGGAGTATTTGTATGCATGGGGCTCTGGAGTCAACGTTCAGCACAGAAAACAAAAATTATGGTAAGCTCAGATGATGTATCCCCAATATCCAAGCTGGGCTGCCTGGATGGAAAAGCCATGTTTCGTCCACCTGAGCTCTAATTTTTTCACCCCAAGGATGGATATATATATATATATATATATATATATATATATATATATATATATATTTGTATTTTAGGGAAGCATCTACAGGGTATTCAAGGTCTTACTACTACATTGGACTCATAGTGATCTGCCTGTTTGCAGCTTCCCAAGAGCTGGGATTAAAGGCACATGCCAGTACAGCAGACCCAGGGATCATACCCCTGGCTCCTGTACCTGCTTGTAGGTGCTTTAATCCACTGAGCTATTTGGCCAACCTACCCCAAGGATCTTATAGGAAAGTAGACTAATGTAAACAGAAGGCATTCCTTTAAGCCCTACCCTGCATCCATTTGATGATGATTGGGGAAAACAAGAATAACTTAAACATGTTGCGGATTGTGATTTCACATTTATAGGCACCAAGTTTAGCTGTAGGTTTTGAAAAGATTCTACATAAATATGAAACACTTTTGTTGTCACTGGTAATATAACTACACATCTTGTCAGTATTTTCAGATTCACGCTATCAAATTTCATATTAAAATATGATAAAAAGGCTTCTCGCTGAGCACCTGTCAATTGTGGCAGTTTATGATTTTGAGATAATTCATACAACTCTAATTATTTTATTTTCTGCTTTTCCAGGGCTGTATTTGGCTGTTTCATGAGGAAGTCGGAGAAAAGAAAAAACAAAAAGAAAGAACACAAGAAAAAAATATGGTAAAAAGGTAGTCATTAAAAAAGATAAATAGATAAATGTTGAAAAGTGTTCAAAGGGATTACCTCACAAATAACAACTAGATTTTTAAAATAATTTTCCCAGTGATAAAGGCAAAGCCAAGAGGGAATGATAATAACAGCAGTAACCACTGAAATTTGATTGTGGGCTGAGCATCTATTAGGTACTGTTTTACCTACTTTCAGTATACTTACTGTCATACCAATTCTCACAAAGACAGAAGGCGGTAATTGCTGTGGTAGTCCTATTTCAGGGATAGAGAAGCAATCAAAACTTCAACTGGGAGCTGGCAAGATAGCTCAGCAGACTAAGTGCCTGCATAGGCAAGCACAGGGGCCAGGGTTTGATTCTTGGCACTGCATGTCACACCAACTCCACCGGCAAGTGAGTCAAGAGCTTGGAGGCACAGCCTGTAATCCCAACGCGGGGTGGCTGAAACAGGCGGATCACTGCGTCAGAGCTGCATAGTGAGATCCTGTACCAAAGACATAAAAATAAATAAATAAAGCGGCACCAGAAAATGTATTTTTTTAAAAAAAGGATTGGGTGTGGTGGCGTGCTCCTGTGATCCTAGCACTTGGGAGGTTGAAAAACAGGAAGGATCACTACAAATCTGATCTGTGTAATGAAACCCTATAGACTCTGTACTCAATAAAATAAAAAAAAGAAAACAATTCAGTTGGATGTATTGGTGTATGTAAAGGAAATGTATCTGAAACAGATCAGAGTTGATATCAAGTACATTATTACATCAGGGAGGTATTGAATAGGGTCCAACAGACACGAGAAATCAAGCTTATAAAGTTGATATAAAAATGAAGAATATAGCAAAATGCATGTTAGAGACTCAGATGGGCGGTCAGGTTGGTTTAAGGTACAAAAAATAAAAGCTATGTTTATTTTACTTGTTTTCTTCATTTACCTGCTTGAAGTCTGCTAATTCTAATCTCTGTAATTCAGGGTATTGAGGAAAGAATTTGGCTGGGCAAGTTTTCATCTTTTATTCAAATTATCTGCAGAGACCTGTCATGTTGATTGCACACATATTACTTTTTTTTTTTTTTTTTTTGAGAATCAAGCCTTTGCTATAGAAACATCTTTGCAAAATACCAAAACCTTACAATTAGGCTATGCACAACCAATAAGGAACATAGGTCAAGATACCTCAAAGAGGTTACCCATGAATACTTTCCCCAAAACAAGTGGTTCTAACTCAGACCATGTCCAAGTTCAGTTCAGTCCAAATGTAAGTAGCAATATGGGAATTTGTGGGACCCACTTCCCATGTATGCATTGTTTCCTGTGTCCTTATACATGCAGCACCACCTGTACCTCTCCGGCAGGAACTCAGGCGGCTGCCTCCTTACACCCTGCCAGTCCCAGCTCTGTGGGAGGTCGGGTTGCGGCGAGTAGTCCCGTTGCCCCTGCCTCCTCGGAATCCACCGCGGGAAGTGCGGCCACGGAGGAACCGCCCTGATACCCCAAAGGTCTCCGTATTTAGCTTCCTCTCTTCAGCCCATGTTGTCCGCCTAGAACTGGTCTTGAGCTCAGAAGAGATGTTGTCAAAGAATGACTTGGATTTGTCATAGTAGCAGTTGGGGCCAAGAAGGTCCTCCTCAGCAGGAGTTTCATCACTCTGTGTGACCACAGCCTGGTCCTTCTCTTCCCCCTTCTCAGCCTTGTCCTCTTTAAAATTCAGTTTCTTCTTAAATTCTTTGTCAAGTTCCTCTCTGTTGAACTGGGCATTTGCACGCTCAAAATCAAAATCTCCTTCAAACTTGATTGTGTTTTCCTTGACATTAGTAGGACGGTTTTGCCCTCTGGAGCGATTCCTCGTTCTCCGGTTCCCTGACCGCCTCCTCTGAGGTCTTCTGTTCTCGTCATTCACCTGCCCTTGAGTGTGCACAGCTGCTGGCTGGACTACATCGAGACCTAAGGAGGCGGCATACTGCTGGCTGAGCAGGGAGCTGGCTGCCAGCTGGCCGTAGGGCGGCATCCCTCTGAAGGGGCTATAAGGCACATGAGGCTGGAAGGGCGAGGCAGAGGCAGAGCCCAAGGAAGACTGAACGATAGCAGGATCCTGAGGGAGTGTGTGCTGAGCTTTTGGAGGTTCACATACAGTAATATCTTTGATATCACTTCCCCGAAAGATGATGTACTCATAAATCTCCTCTCTTGGGGGAGCAGGCCTATCTGTGGGACGGTCTTCAGTACCAAAGGACCTCACTTTGGCGAGCGCCACGGTGGAGTTGTCGGTATCGATGGTGTAGAGGATGCCTTCGTAGCGGATCTGCGCCTTGGAAATGAGGCTGATCTTGCTGCCCAGATACGGGGTACCCGAGGAGCCGCTCATGGCGGCGGCCGGGGCACGCCGGGCCGAAGACGAGCGCCGGCGCACACATATTACTTTACCATACTTTTAACAGAAGTCAAAGAAATTCAAAAAGATATGGTGAGGGGCTAGGGAGATGGCTCAGTGGAATAAGTGCTTCCTTGACAAGCGCAAGGCTGAACCTTCAAAAAAAAAAAAAAAGTGTGGTGATGCTGGCATTACTTTGGAACAACTGAAGTATTTGATTGCACAGAACTGAACTTAATAGTGAACTTTTAACCTTTTTAAAGTTAGCTTCAGTTTTCTTTTCATTACTTTTTTTCAGAAAGAAAAGGGCTACTGTAACAGCTGGCTTTCTTCTAGCACTTAACTACTGACAGTGGACTATTTATTGGGTTTTAAACAACATGGATTAACCATGGCTGTTGGTAAAATAGTACCACAGGTGTCCATGCCATGCACCAAAAACTCCTCCTAAGGAGTTGTGTATAGTCAAATTTGTGAAATCTCACCCAGAAGAGTGCCTCATTATTTATAGGTTCAGTATAATACATTTTATGAGTCTATTTGCAATGTGAATTATACCTTAATTTAAGTTTTGTTGTGTGTGTGTGTGTATGTGTGTGTGTGTTTGTGTGTGTGTATGTGTGTGTGTTTGTGTGTGTGATCTTCTGGAAGAATCTGGAGCTAATGGAACTCTGGGAAAGTCCAGGTAAATCAAAGCTACTCAGATATAAGATTTGTTCCTTCATTCAGTCATTAGCCCTCTGAAAAGATGCCTTGTGTTAAGTACAAGGGCTGAATGAATAAATCTAATAATGCTCTAAAGCTGCTCAATAAAGGTTGAGGAGAACTTTGATATGTTAAATGCTCTACAGCCAGATATGGTGGTACATGTCTATAATCCCAACTACTAGGGAGGCTGAGGCAAGAGGGTCTCAAGATCAAGGCTAACTTGGGCAAATAGCAAGGCCTTCTCTGAAAAGCAGACAGGCTGGAGCTAGAGCTCTTTGGTAGAACCTCTCCTCCTGAGTCTGATCCCTAGTGTGGGGACAGGGATAGGAAGAGAAAGGGAAAAAAGTTTAGAAAGTGAAAAATGAAACCAGCACCTTCTCTTCTACAACACAGTTATCCCTGAAGGCAGTGACTTTATCTTCTTGAAATCTCCTTCCCCTGTATAACATGCAACACAATACCATTATGAATTTGTGTTATCACAATATGTCAAAAATCACAATGATTTTGGCGAGTTTTGCAGGTTTTGAGTGCCTGAGGTAGTCTTCCAGAACCATAGGGGAAGGACCTAAGACTCCAGGGGCCAGTCCATTCCGCATCTTCATTTTTGCTCTTTTTTTTTTTTTTTTAGATATTGGTGCCAAAAGCTTGAGAAAGCAGCTGAAAGTGGAACCACGCTTTCTGATCGTCAGACTTTTCAGCCGATTTATCGAATGACTGGTCCTTTTCCACAGCCAGGAAAGCTGTAGAGTGAGATTGGAATTCAGGATGCGAGGGGGTGTCTTCCACCTCCCTTTCAGTCAAAGTAACTTTGTAAATGGGGGAGAGACGGCAAAAAACACCCGCACAGGCAATCCCAATAGACCACCTGGGGCTCAGGAATCTTGCCCTTCCCTTATCCCCAGCCCCTCTTCTACATCTATGCGGGGGAATCTCTGTCCTCATTGCATTCTGGGAAAGGTAGTTAAGAAACAGTCTAGGGAGCCCTGCAGGGATCCGCCCCTTTGGT
The DNA here is from genome assembly GCA_004027165.1 of Ctenomys sociabilis. Taxonomy (NCBI): domain Eukaryota; kingdom Metazoa; phylum Chordata; class Mammalia; order Rodentia; family Ctenomyidae; genus Ctenomys; species Ctenomys sociabilis. Next base: position 7,721 of record PVKA01001166.1, on the reverse strand, counting down.
GACCACGCCCTCTGTTGCCTAGGAGACCAAGGACGCCGAATTTTAGTCCGGCGGGGAAGGGCAGAGATAGAAAGCCTCTGAGGTCCGCGCTCACCTCCAGCGGGCCATGGGCAGCCCTGACAGTTCAAGCCAGGACTGGTGTGACAGTAAACACAACTGGTATGAGATCGGACCCACCGACTTGCTGGAGCGCAAGGGTTCCTTGAGCCTCCGCTCGCATCACAAGAAGTACTCCAGGCCGGTGTTGGTGCACTCCTGGTGAGCAAGCGCCCAAGTGAATAAGGGGTGCTGGCGGAGGGAGGAGTGAATGAGGGGTGAGGCGGCCAGAGAGGAGAAAAGACGAGGCGAGAGGGAAGGAGAAGGAAAGAGCCCTTCTAAGGCGCGAGGACAGGGCAGCGCGCCGCCAGCACAGGAGAAGGTGTGTTTCACAGTCCTGGGAATCTCCTTTCTAAACTCTTCTTTTCTTCTTTGGCCGAACCGAGGGTTGAACTCGGGCCCTTGAGCTTGCTAGGGAAGCGCTTATTCCACTGAACCATCTCCCCGGCCTGGAATCTCCTTTCTTTAAGAAGTACTTACTCATAGAAGGCAGGCCATAGAAGGTAGGAGCTGTTGGCAGGAGGCAGTTTTCAGTGTCAGTACCCTTTCTTGCTGGTGAGAGGAGGGCACACTGAGTGACCTGACAGAGGTATGAGGAAGACTGTTCAGCCTGAGGTGGAAAACTTACGTCTCCTGCTGGGGAAAACTGCAGACACAGTTTGTATGGCATATGTTCTGCTCACATTAAAAGAAAAATCAGTCTGACCCATTTAAAACTAAAGATTCTCATACAGTGTCAGAGCTGTGTTTTCTCTGGTAAAGTTGGAAGGCCTGGCAAGAGAGATTTTATTCCCCTGGGCTCTGTGAAGGCACAGGGGCTGAGCAGTGTCTGTTCCTTAAGATAGGACTAGTAGTCCTTCTCGGCACTTAACTCAGAGTGCCTGCCTGACCTCGGCACAGGGATTTAAGGATACATGCTTTAGGGATTGTGGGTAGCGTTCAGACAGTCTCTTCTTTCTCCAACTATTACAGTTACCAATAGCAACACCGTATGTATAGACCTGGGAGGCAAGTAGACTTTCTTTTGGGTCAACTTCCTGACTCTACAGTTGACAATAATTCCTACTGAGGTATTCAGATTATTTGAGAGAAGTGAATAGAAAAAGAAACGGAGCCTTAAGTCTTATCTAAGTTTCTGCCTTTGAAAGGAGATGGATGGTTCTGATTTTATCCCTGCTGTTCCCATTCATTGTGTAATATGTGTGATGTCCATTGCATGGTTTCTCTTTTGCAAATTTCCTAAAGCCTACTTCTGCTTTCCCTCAAGCACATTCCCTGGCTTTTCTCACACCTAAAGCTGATTCTGCCTACTTCAAAGTCAGTGTGGGAGGTATATAGATTTAGAATTAAAACTACACCAGGAAATTGTCATCTTAGCTTCCTGTGCCATTTGTTTCATGGCCGTCATGGAAAACGCAGCTAGCTCTTCAATGGTTCTGTTCCTCCATGAAGATTTGGGTCGTACTGTAAACTACCACTGTGAGTTATTGTTAAAGACAAGGAACCTTTGCAGAGGAACAGAGCTTCTTCTAATGCACTACATGGCTTTGAAAAGCTGCCATGTAAGTGTCTTGGGCATCAGGAGTAAACACATGGAAGGACATACATGTGAATGAAGTGAGGCAGCTGAGGGAGGGTGAAGGGTAGTGGACTATGCTATGTCATTTTGGATGCTGCTGAAAACATAGAGAGGTCTCAAGCTGTTGGTTGTAAAAGGAATATAGATGTAAATTAAACCCAATAGACATTTATATAGCAGGCCCTTTATTACCTGGCCACAGAGATGGAAACAAAAATGGTTGATGAAATAACTTGTGTGAACCATTTATCACCATGCCTGGACCCTAGTAAGCAGCTGATGATGTGTGAGTGCTGATACTATTTATTTTGCATAAAGCTTGGACTCAGCTGAACATGATGCTGCACACCTGTAACCCCAGAACCCTGGGAGGCTGAAGCTTCAGGACTACCTGAGCCGTTTAGTAACTTGGTAGGACCATGTCTCAAAAGTTAGAAAAGGTGGAGGAGGTGCTGGTACATAGCTCAGTGTAAAGATCCTGGGTTCAGTCTCTAACACCACAAAAACAAGAAAACAAAGGAAACAAACAACCCTTGGGCTGTGGGTTTGAATACCAGTTCTTCTGGCATGTGATGCAGCGAGTGACATGCCTGCTCTAGGCCTCTGCTTCCGCAGCTGTGCATGGGGAGGTAAAATTGTTGTAAGATTAAATAAGGTATCATAAACTGGGCATGGTGGCACATGCCTACAATCCCAGCACTCAGGAAGCTAAGGCGGGAGAATCACTGGGAGTTTAAGGCCAGCCTCAGCTAACAAAGTGAGCTCAAGGCCAGCCTGAACTGCATAGGGAGACCCTGTCTCAAAAACACAACAACAAAAGAAAGAAACAAGAAAGAAAGAAAGAAAGAAGAAAGACATTGTGTGAAGTACCCTTTCACATATAGCATGGCATGTAGTAAGATTAGTAACATTGGCTTATATATAGTCTCAGGGGTTTGATAGTCCAGTAAAGGAGGTTAGTGTAAAAAAAAAAAAAAGTTCAGTACTGGTACAATCTGATTTGCAAGCAAGAGATGAACTCATGTAAGAAACTAAGCTAATGGGAGGGGGATGATTGGGGTGTGTGTGTGTGTGTGTGTGTGTGTGTGTGTGTGTGTGTGTGTGTGGTTTCCTGATGGAATTTTGAAGAAGACTAGGAGCTTCAGAGAGGTAACAACAGAGAACAGGCGAGTGCAGCAATAGTAAAAAGCATCACAGGAAACAGACGTAGTTTCCTTTAGTTGGCAAGCAGTGGATACTCCACAGTATGTGCATTCAGCTTTTATCTACCTGGCAAGCTTCATCTGTGGCTCAAACTCAATACTTGAGCTACTGTCATGGGCATTTCTGGATGTGTGCAGAGTGCAAAAGTGGGCAAAAAAATGTCCCCCCGGTGTTGCCTGTTCCACCTGGGGTCAAAGCCACACTCTGCCTTCTGGCTTCAGCTGTTAGACCACAAACCAGTGTCTTTTCCATGGCTCACCTACTGATCCACTTGGCATCTTTGTGCTTTTTATTGGTGATGGTGTCAAAGTGACTCCCTTGCCTCATGCTCAAGCGCTGCCTAGGGCACCCAAGCATAGGAGGATGTGGTGTGCCTCACAGAGAAAAGCTGGCTGTCGCTGAGCTCAGTCCAGGCCTGAGGTGGTGTGCTGTTGGCAGCAGGCTCACGGGTAATGGCTCAGCGACATGTATTAAATAAGAATCTTTAAACAGAGACACGCATAACACAAGGTTGTGCATTGACTGGCTCCTGAACATATTGTGACCAGAGGTTCATGGGAGCCCCAACCTGTTTCCTCTATGAAATGTTCAGAAAAGGTTCAGACAATAGTTGAATGCTCGTTGGTTGTTCGTTGCAACTTCACTGAATATGCAAATAATGAGAGTCAGCTGTAAAAATGTGAGAACCACAGCATTTTTTGATGCTGGATATTCTGCATCAAAAAAAAAAACAAGGTTGTTAGCGTTGTTTTCCTTCCATCTCCAATCAGACATGAAAATCAGAGCCAACGAAAATTGCATAAAATTCATAGTGTAACCTGGAGACAGTGGCTCAAGGTCATAATCCCAGTGTCATGGGAGGCCAAGGCAGGAGGATGGCAAATTGGAGCCCAGCCTGGGCAACCGAGTGGGGCTCTACCCCAGAAATAAAGATGAAAAGTTCTGGGGTTGCAGATCAATGCAAAGGCCCTGGGTAGAATCCTTCGTCATGAAAACAAATTAGAGTGTATGAACTTTGAAATGAATAATGTCATTGGCCATTTTGCTGCTGTCCATTTTGGCCATACATGATTGTTAGCTTTCAACTGACTTACTTTATACTGTATTAAAACTCTTCTCACGCTTAACACCTATTAGTGACTTTTTATTTAATTGATGAACTCCTAATATCTATATTTTTGGGTGATCTCTAAACTGAATGGTTTGATCAATAAATGTGGCTGGGAGAAATTCTGGTCCTATAAACATTTGGATTCTTTCTGTTTCTCTATACCTGGCACATAATAGAGGTCTGTTTGACCTCACTGCACATTTTAAAAATGGTTGGTATAATAGACCTGATAAAGTAATATGAGCAGGAAGATTGTTAGAGATGATCACAGAGCTATTGTCCTTGTGGCTAGACTGGTACCCAGGCAGAGCCATAGCGTCCTGCCCGCACTTGATGTTTCTCCCTAATGCCTTTTCTAGAAATTGTCTTTCTCTACTCATCCTTATAGCACATATGGAACAATATCATCAGATGTTTCTGTTAGAAATTCTGAGTTGCAGGAAGATTTTTCTCCTGGAATAGCTTCCCACTCCTTGGAATGATGGAACAACAAGAGCCAGAACAATTTAGATATAATAAATTCTAATTTATTTAAACTTAATATTGTAAAGTCTTTTGTGTGAGGCTATCTCTTACATTCATTCATTCACTGATTCTCATTTTTTTCATAGCCAAATTGACATTTGGCAACAATGATAATTTAAAGCAAAAAAAAAAAACCAAACAAAAAAAAAATCCCCAAAACCAACCCAATTCATTCAGATCTCCATGGAGATGGTTCCTGCGCTGGTCTCCATGGTGACATTTAGTTTTAAGGACTCATGTTAATTTTTTGTTTTTGTAATTTCAATTACTTTTCTTTCCTACCTGAGCCTCATATTAAAGAACCAGCTTTAAGGCCGGCCATGGTGGCACAAGCCTGTAACACTGGCACTGGGGAGGCTGAGGCAGGAGAATTGTGAGTTTGAGACCAGCCTGAGCTACAAAGTGAGCTTAAGGCTAGCCTGAATTGCATAGTGAGACCCTGTCTCAAAAAGACAAAAAAAAACAAAAACAAAACAAAACCTGATTTGCTTTCCCCACCCAACCCCCTACCCTGTAATAGAAAGAAAACTGGAAAAAGAGAAGAAAACACAAATGTGGTGATAATTACAGAGTTGGGAACCTCACAGTTTTAAAGGTTTTTCTCTTTACAAAACATAATTTGGATATGGATAATAAATTAGAATTAATTGGGAGAGTAACTCTTCAGATTTGTTACGTATCATTCCTGTTTGAGTATATTTAAGGGCTCGTGTATATGTAAGATACTTCACGTTCAGTAGAGAATCCAGCTTCAAAGCATCAGGATACCACTGGTCTACTCAGAGAGTAAGTCTGCATTTTCTGATTTGATTTTCCATACCATTCTTCCTGTATTTAATAATTGATCTTCTTGGGCACTATTCCAAGAGATATTTAGAATCTCTCAGGTCAATGAATGCCCATTTCAAGTTACGTAAATCTTTGCTAACCAGTAATCCCAGGTCCTCACAGCTCTACAATACACTCTCAGGAACTAGGAGTAAAAGGCAAAGATAATAAAGCCCTTCTAAGCACAGGCACAGCCTGTCCCTTTGCTGAAGTTCATGAGGGTTTCTCCTTCAGCAAGCCAGCAACCTTTAAGATAGACACAGGCCTTCTGCAGACAGCTTATAAACTCTTATAAGCCCCATGCCTACTTGAAACATGCTTAGTTATTATGGTTTCCATGACACAGCTAATAATTAGAACTGGGGGGGGGAAGGATTTAAAGGGACATTTTGATGAACAGCAAAAAGTGGGACCAGCAATGCTCAGCATAAGGAATGCCAACAGTGAGTGAGGTGGTAGAAGGGATACAAGTAAAAGCCAGAAAGGCACTACATGCTAGAAAGAATAGAACAGATTTTAGTAAGACCCAAAGGTAAGCAAAAAGTACAGCATAAATCCACAATAAAATCAGAATTGGTTTTCACGGTCCTGAGTCTAATGCAGTCAGACAGCACTGACATGCCTGGGTCAGCTCTGCAGTAGTGACTTCAGAAGGGTGGTGTGGTATTTCTTATTTCCATTTAGAATGGGGGAAGCCTTGAAAAATGAGCTATGGGCCAGAGAGATGGCTCAGTGGAATAAGTGCTTCCCTGGCAAGTGCCAGGTCCTGAGTTCAATCCCCGGTTCCACCAAAAAAAAAAAAAAAAAAAAGAAAATGAGCTAAATTTGGGCTGTTCCTGATTGCAGTGCAGAGCATACCGCCAGTGAGTTAATGTACAAACAATGTTTATGCTTTAAAGAGATAGCTTAAAAATTAAAAAAAAAAAGAGAGATAGCTTTATGGAACTTATAAAAATTCCAAATTATATTAGCATGTAGGCATTGAATGTGCTGTCATAGGACACTAAGGACATTTTGCTATCTTCTCGGTAGCAGAATTCAGACTTCGTGTACTACTCAGAACATATATAAAATTAATTGTTTGAAACAGATCCTCAGCTTTCCAGCTCTTGGTTAGTAAAGAGAAATTCAGACATCCCAATTTAACTTATCTTTTATGTCTTTGACTTTAAACAGCTTGTTTCAGGTTAAAATAGCGCACAACGATGCCCACTCTTCCTGAGTTCTTCCTCCTAACCATTCTTCTCCCCCATGCCATCTGTGTGCACCAGGGACTGAGGTTGTGTGTTACTTGGTGGTGGGGGACTGAAGACTCCAGATCCATGTGAGGGGTCCTGTGCATCTCCTCCTGGTCATACTGCTGGCCCTGCTCCTGCTGATTCTGTGAGTTTCTCAAGGACCTGATGTCTCTGTCTGTACAGCCAGTCCCACCTTGGCTCTTGGTAGTCTTGGAGATCACTGTGAGTCTCACTCTCCAACCTAGAGTGCTCGGCTACGGCCACGGAGGTGGGCACACCCCAAGCCTCAACAAGGTGGTGCAGCTGGCCCTCTCATGATCAGCTTTGCTTCTGTGTGAGATATGCTTTGCTTGACCTGGGTGAATTTTTGTCCTCTTGGCCTGAGATCCATCTGAAGCCCCACTTTCACTTTTTATAGTAACCTCCCTCAGAAGATGAGTTGTAAGATCACCCTTTGAGGAGTACCTGGGAGCCTCTGGTTATTGTTCTTAATAGAAGCTTAAGGGATTTAGAAGACCTCGTATTTCTCAACAACATTGACTGTCAAGTAAACGTATCTCTCTCAGGACTCAAAAATTTAATTTTCTTAGTCAAAAGTTCATCAATCATGCTTTATCTTTCTTCATATTTCTGGTGAAATGGCCCTAATTCTTCCCAAAGCATATGGATGCCTTTGATTTACTAGGGCAAAGGTTATTTTAAGGGAGTTCAGCAAAGTGTAAGGATTAACACAGGAGAAAAGCATGTTAGAAGCAAGATTTTAAAACAATTATGTACTGGAACCTTTGTTCAGTTAAAAATATGTTTCTAGATGCATTGAAAAAATGCTGAATGGACATTCCTCACAAAACACAAAACACTTACTGTTGGGTGGTGAATTACCAGACTATATGTATTATTTTCATAATTCAGAAAAAAGTAAAATTGTTTAAAATTTTATTCTTAAGAGGAAAAAAGTAAAACAAGATTTCAAAACAAGAAAATAGGAGAGTAACAATGGTTATTACATTGCATATTATTATCTTTAAACTGGTTACTAAGAGCACAAGAAAAAAAAAGAAAAAACAAAAGAGCACAAGATACAGGCATTTAATTGTTCAAACAATATTAGCACAAACCCTTCTTTTCAGTGAAATTAGAG